>VZRJ01011314.1:0-51203 GCA_013397565.1 Ptilonorhynchus violaceus
GGAAATGGCCTAAAGTTATGTCAGGTAAGGATTCTACAAATGATTCAGGATAGAATGATTCTACGATTCTCTGGCTATCTGGTCATAATAATTGTTCACAGATAGGTGACTTTTGATCAGGTTGTTTAGGGTCCATGCATACACAGCTTTTTATACATACAGGGCCTTATATTCCAAGTGTTAGGTGCATTCCAAATATCCATGCAATCCTTGCAACCCATCATGGTTCACAAGAATCTGCTGGATAGGCTTTAGTGTTCATGGATTTTAATGCTGAATTAGAATGTAGAGCTAAAAGAAAATAAATTTTTTAAATAAAGGAAGAATTGTAAACACTTTAAAATGTAGGAATTTCCACATTTAATTAAAATATTAAGCAGTAGTTTAGTTTAGGAGTTTCTAGTGGGGACAGTCCATTTGAAAGTTTTTCCTTCTCCAGTTTTTCCCAGAGGTAAACAGTTCTTGATAGCTCTGTTGTAGCAGTGGGTCCCATATGACATGCACCTCTTGCCTTCCTTGACCAGCTTTAGGTGATTTACCATTGCTTTCCTTGCAGATCTGAAGCTTCTGTAGTATCAGTTGCTGCTTTTCTGCACTGGAGTCCTTAGGGACATCTTGTTCTGATTGCAGGTCAATTTTGGCTTACACAGTTCAAGGTGGCACATTGCTCCATTTTGTGCTTATTGGTCAGGGTGTCCTTTAGAGATTTTTTTCTTGCAGTTTTCATCCTCTCTTAGCTAGGAGGAGAAAAGAATCCATCATGTTTATCCCAGAGGGCCAGAGCTTAGTGGGGGAACAGTTGTAGGAATTATAGCTGCTTCATCGCACAACTGAATAAATTTACAAATGAAAGAACAGCTATGCAGTCTTAGAAAGGGTAGCTGAAGAAGTATTAGAGAAACATACATTAAAAATTAGTTTATTTACCTTATCATAGTATGCATAAGTTCTGGAGTTAGCTATATGGGAAGATTGGACACTGGGCAAAACACTATGGAGCTAAGTGTGTTTCTTCCAGTTGAAGACCTATATCTATGTCAGCATAATTTTGAAAGATCTCTAAAATTTTTAGTGATTGAATAGATAATGAAGAAGTAAGTATGCAACATGACTCTGTGCTAGACAGAGACAATGTTTATTATCAAAACTGTTTTTAAACTTTCTGCTTTCCATTGATCTCCAGTTTTATAGAATAATTGCAGAATTATGTCAGAGAGGGAGAGGAATGTGAAAGAGAACAAGTCAATGTTGAACAGGTAAGGTAACAGACTTTCACTCTGATTGTCTAAATCAATGTTAGCTGCTTCATCAGCATTCTTTTTTTTTTTCTCTTCAGTAGTTACCAATTACCAAAAAGCTTGATAAGCTTTTTCAGTTTATGTACAAGGAGCATTTGTAATATGCCTCAAGGGTTTTCCTGCTTAATATAGCCTCATGATTACACTTCTCTATTTAGAGTAGAAGTAGTGGCTTTTACACAATTGTCAGAGCTTGCTCAAAATAAAACTGTTTTATAGTAATTTTTCTAATTGGTTGTCAAGATTTGTTTTTCATAAGTAATCATTTCTGAAAACTACCAGCACTCAACTGAGAAGTGTTCATTCCTCTGTTTAAATACAAACTGCCTATGTAGCACTACTAAGTCTGTGCTTCTGTAGGAGTATTATAGAATTCCTTCTCCTCTGAGCACTTGATAAGGATTGTCAGAGTTTTATTTCTGTTTGCAGAAACAATCTATAATACAGCAACAAGAATCTGATTCTGCCATTATTCTGTTACTCAAGCATGTCAAACTTCCCAAATTATTGATCAGCTAAGAAGAGCAGTAAGGTTATTTTATTATTTCTCTATTTCTAAACTTCAGACTTAGACATATATTGACTTGTCTTACTTAGGAATATTAATATCTTTTTTCCTAGACAACACTGAGGGCACCCAAGGGCCTGCTCAGTAAAGTGCTTCTGACCTCATTAAGCACAAAGATATGCCTGCTTTGTACCTGCACAGAGGAAAATATGATTTGACAGGTAAGAATATATTTTACAGAGAAATGAAATTGCATTCACAAATGCATAATGCGCTGATGAGTATTATGTGAGAGAAACTTAAGCAGGCTAAAAGATCATCTTTTCCAAATAATTGTGATAGTATCTGATATCCCATTTTTTATTTTTTTTTCCCAGTAATTCCATATTTTTCTTCTCTAATACCAAGCCCCCTACCTCCATAGATCAAATATTCGGTCAACATGACTGACCAACCTCAGCACTCTACACTGTAGCATTTAAAAAGCACAACCAGCTTCAGAACTTCAGTAAAGTGAGTTTTGTGATGTGGCTTCTCCTGTTTCTGCTGCTAGTAGGATCTCTGCTGTGTCTACCATGATGCAACTGTGGTGACTCTTGTTTGCAGCTGTCACAGTAACTTCCTACAAATCATGTAAACTCCAAAGCGTGTAACCATTTTAGGGAAAAAAAAGAAAGCATTTGAAACACCATTGATGTGTTATCTAAGACTATTAGCAAGTTCCAAAACTGTAACTGAATTAGTGCAAAACATTCTTAGGGCAGAATTAGAGTTGATTTATTCGCCTTACTTACACCTCTATTCCTCAAAAAGTGGTTGGATTTTGATTCAGAATAATCTTAGCTTTGAAACCTAGTACAACAACAATGCACTTCAGGATAAGTTGCTACCATATCATGCGCTTAACATCTTTTAGGTATTCTCGATCTTATATCCGCTTCAAATAGATATACATGTACATGTTTTTATATATACATATGCACATAATCACTTATGTAAGAGAAATAATATTAGTATTCTCTGGTTTACAATGCCATCTGAGCTGTTTCTTCAGTATTGAACTTTTTTTGAAGTTAAATATCCCAACAGACCTTTCCAAATCAGGTGACCAATGTGCAAGAATTCTCAGATTCTAGACTCACAGATAAAGTGGACCATATTCATGATTAAGTATATATACATATTTCTATGCCGTACTTGCTTTATTAAATACTGGTTATAAATTGATGTGAATGCTGTTTTTGATGAGCCTTATAACATGTATAATTAACTAAAAAAAGGTTGAGGCTGAATGGAGGAAAGAAGTAACTAGTACTTTACAGGGATTGTATTCTATAAAAACCAAACCTGGCTAGTTCTTTCTTGTCAGATGAGGCTGGACACCAAAAAGTAATTGAGTCTCTTGGCAACCCTGCTTTCCTTCTTCCTCTTTTGCTTTTCTATGACTCTTAACTGTTTTGCCCAGGTATAAATTGTGAGTCTGTGAAGCAGTGAATAGGCTTAATTTATGAACTTGAAAGTCTTCATCATCAGTATTACTGTTGCTTTGTGTCACCTTAATTTGCATTTGTTACTGTCAGATGAGTTTATGCTCAGTAGCACAACACTTGAAGAGCTGAGTTTGAATCTCTATAATATATTTCTCAATATAGATTCCTAGTCTATGATTTAGAAATCTTTTGAGATACTATTTCAGTACTTTGGTAATGGTTGTTAATAGGATTTTTTGCATTTTTCTCAATTTAATAAGCCATTGGTTTGTTATATAATGAAATACCCAATCAATTAAGAAAATTTAATATTTTCAGGATCTTAACAAATAGGCTGTATGCTGAGAGGCAAGAAATTTGTGACTTGTGTAATCCATAAATAACCTGCCATTTAAGAAGGAAAATGAGGAAATATTTTATGCAGATTTCTAGTAGTCTTGGTGGAAGCACCTAATGCTATAGCTAACAACTATAGACTGTGGGGTTCTCTATTACTATACAGGAATGAGTACAGGAATATGAACAGTGCTGTAAGACACACATTCCTGTAACTGAAAAAACAAAAGCCTCAGTCAGTCAGTGAGTTGAGCAGTGACAGCAGTGACAGTAGCAGCAGCCATGGTAAGTTCTTGGCGTTGGACATTAGAACCGGGCAGGGGGTTTTTGCAGTCAGGGAATCCTGAGCAAGAGCCAAGAGACTCACCAGGACCCAGCAGCTCTTCCAAGCAGGGCTGGCATTGCAAAGATTTGCTGGTCATCAGACTCTTAGGAGGAGCCCAGGTATGGTAACTGCTCCGGGGGGAGCCCTATCCTCAGCCCTCACCAGAGAGAATGTGGTGACACAAATAGAGCCTGCATCCATGCAGGTCTCAGGCGTCAGGGAGTGCCCAAGCCTCACGCTGGTATCAAACGGCAGTAGAGATGAAAGCTGTGTTGGGTGTGACCGGGTGAATTATCTGCTTAGTCTGGTGGCAGAGCTGAAAGATGAGGTAGAAAGGTTAAGAAGTATCAGGAACTCCGAGGAGGAGACTGACCAGTCAAAGAGTGCTCTGGTCTCCCTTAAACAGGAGCAGAGAAAGAAAGAAACCCAAGGTCCTGTAATGTCCTCCTCTCAGGCTGAAGGCAGTAGGCCAGAAGAAAAGGGTGAAGGGAAGAAAGTCCTTGTTGGGACAACAGGCAAAAGACCTCCTTGCCCATATTACCCTCCCAGGTAACCTGCAGAACAGGTATGGGGCTCTGTGTGTGACACGACAGTCAATGGATGATGAGAATGAAGGAAGGTCCCTTTACACCTTTCCAGAAAGGCCTAGTTGTAGTTTGCTGTTGCTAAATACTTAACTATCAAAACAGTATTGAAGAGTTTTCTTTGGATTGTCAGAAGATTTTAAAGTTTTATTCTTAGTACCAAAATGCCAAACACTTTTTGAACTGAAGCCAGTAAAATTAGTTAATCATGTCAGCATGTTGTTCTGCTTTCTCAGTCTGGTTGGTTTACACTTGGCTTCTAGGAGAATATACTTTGTATTAGGTATTTTCCTTACCTGACCCTTTTGCTGATAAAGACAGTTGACTTCCCTGGCAAGCTGCACACTGATTGCAGATGTTCTCCAGGGAGCTTTTTTTAATCCAGTATGAGATTTTGCTGCTAGTGGGTTTTACAGTGTCAAAGGTGCCAAGACTCGTAGACTCAGAGTTTCCTCTCAAGATTTCTTCCAATAAAAGGAGGAAGAATCTCTTCCATGATGCAATTAGAAAACTGTCTGGGCAGAAAGACATTAAAAGAAGAAAATGAGGCCTGGGAATTAAAAAGTAACCAAACCAGAAAAACAAGCAAACAAACAAAAACCCCCAGACCAAACCAAAACAAGGAAAAAGCTAGCTGTCTCTAATCTCTTATAACAATTATCCTTTCCCTGCATTTGATGTAACAACAGACAATGTCCTGGAACATAAATTTTTCCTGGCTGCTAATTAATCAATGATACCTCTACTATTCTACTAATATTATACTACTTACTTCTTTCTTTCATTACTTTCTGATACCATTCTTTAGCTTCAAATATCCTAAGCTCTTTAGCAGTACTTTAGGCTTGTCCTGGTTGGATAAATACAGATCTCACCTGCACTTGCTACTGCAGTCTTTGGTGCCCCATATGTTCTGTCTTTAACTTTCAGGTACCTGAGAGGTGCCTTTTAAATGTGGGGTTTGGTTCTGGAATGATCAGATACACATTGCCTACTCAATTGCTATTAACAGTGATGACCATCTATCAGCAAATAAAACAGTAGCAATAATCCTCAAGAGAATTCAAATTATTCAACTTTTATCCCACTATTCTATGCATCTTTTTCTCCTCTGGCAGAAGGACTAGCATGGGTAGGGTTGTATTTAGACAGTTGTTCACATTCCATTATTACAGTGATGCCTAAAATTGGGAGTACCTGAAACAGAGACTGAACAAAGTTAGTGAATGAAGGTATGAATTTATTGAAGGCCTTCAGGTGGTACACCTCTGGTACAGAGCCTTGCAGATGCTAGGCTAGACCAAGATGGACTCCGATCACGAGTTTTCCCCCCAGATATAGGTTTGGTACATTTTCTTATCAGAAGTTAGCTGTCCAATTACAGTTCCAGGTAATGAGGTAATATTCCCCCATTCACCCCCTCCCAATTCACTTTTGTTTATACTTAGGCCTAGGATAGTGACCTTGTTTTCCAGGCCTAAGAAGAATATTTTGTCTAACAAGAATGTGAAGCACATAATATGGAGTTCAGAATTACACCCTAGTACAGTGCAGGGTTAGAAAAATTCAAAAGCTAATTCTTAAGGCATCAACAGCTAGAAAACATCTGCCTGACTTGAGCTTCAACAATATTCACGTAAGCTTAGTGTACTCAGAATAAGTTGCCCTTAACATAAGAATACTAGCAAGTCAAAACATAGAAGATTTTTATTGATATTGGTGGGTAAAAATCCCCCACACCTTAAAATGAAATTTAGTCACATGCAGGCAACTACAATTTCTATGTGCCTTGAAGATGGTATTTCAGGTTTATCAATTATAATAAGCTGTAACATTCTGAGGCTTAAATGTTACCAAGAAACAGAGGAAGATACTTTTTAATAATAATGTGTTTAATGTGGAAATTCTCTCCTATGCATGATGGAATAAAACAGCAGGCAATGTAAATGTAGTATTTTAAGATATCTGATAACTGCCTTGAAAATATGCCTAAGGGTTACTTATAACTTGATTGAAAAATGCTTTTCGGAATGTCTCCACAGTTCATCAAACAGGTATAAGAGGCTAGTAAGTTTACAGTAACAGAAAATACTTGTAAATAGCATTCATCCTGTTGTACTTATTTTCTGCAGTGTGTGTAATCTTGAAAATCACAAATCATTTTGAGTGTCAGGATGAAAATCAGGATTAACTGTAGCACATTGATTTTGCTGCTGTTTAGAGTAGTATCTGTTGTGGTTATGAGCAAATCTTTAAATCACTGGAAATGTGAAAAGTGATGACAAAATTATTTGTCTCTGTAATCCCAATCCTGTTGGAGAGTAGGCAGCTGACCACAGTGAACTTCCCAACCCTTTTGTCTTACTGGAAAGAAATCAGCAAACAATCTTCAGAAAATGCAGGCACGTATTCAAATAATAGACATGAAAGAGATCTTAAAGGAAAAAAATTTACAAAGGGTACTATGACTCAACCTCAGTTGGGTGCTTAACCTTTTGTTCAGCCTACTGTTTTAAGTGGTGAGTAAGATTCTCTGTAAGGGCAACTGGTACTGTATATCATGTTGATATTACTGTTCTGTGGAGAAGTCAGTGGGAAGACACAGTTTCAGGTTTTTATCTCTTGGCAATCGACAAGGACCAGTTTAATTTCCTGCAAGCATGACATTCTTTGCCACAGTTCTTGTACTTGCATCAAAGTAGCACCACTTAAAGCCTTTCTTACACGTTTAATCTTCCCTTAATATGTATGTGTTATACAAAACTAATGCCTATTGCCTTAATACAGCAATAAGGACTCAAAAGTTCTTTTTGATGAGTATATTTGCTCACATAGGTTTTGATACTTTGACAGATGACAGTGAGAAGCAGCAAATCCTTTCTCTTCATACTCACCATTTTTGTTTTAAATAGCTAAAATGAATATTAATATATTTCTCTTCACCAAAATATTGGTGTAATGAGCAAGCCTAGTAGAAAGTTTTTTACACATGCATTGATACAAGTTCAGAAGGGAGTCTGACCCAACCCCATCAACCTGTTTCTTGGGAAAGGACACAAGCATGCAATTTGTATTGCATGAATTCTCTACTGACAAGGTAGCTACTAATTCTTCATGGGACACCCAGCATGAGGGAATGTCTAAGAATCATTCTTGTGTTCTAAAAGGAAATATGTTCTCAGGCAGTTTTGATGAGCAGGAGTCTTACAGTATTCTAGTGCATTAATAAGTGAAACTCTAGATTACAAGAAATTCCTAGAAGTTCTTTATTTTTGATTACATTCCTAGTGAATGGAGACATTCATAAGGAAGGACTTTGCTCTAAGTAATTAGTTCCTGTTCAGAAAGACAAAGCCTGCAGGATATAGCTCACCCAAGGAACGTGACTCAGCATTTAAAAGCCACAAATTTGTCTTGTGATCTCTCTTAAATGAAAAGCAGATGACAAATCAAAATCAAATCACCTAATAAGATACCTTTTTTGGTTTGCCTTTCCCTTTTTCATATAGGTTTTCCTATTCACTGGGGTCCTAATGGTGAAGCTCATTTTTCCTTCTTTTACCTGCCTTAGTTGGATGTAAATAGAGATTTCAGGATTATCTGCCAAAACCTGAATTCTCTAGAGAATAAAAAGTATAAAAAAACCCAGCAGTGGGTTGGTCTTCAAGTGCTTTTTTTGCGATGTAATGTAGGAAATTTTTGGGGTTTTGCAAGGTTTCCTTTGTAACTGCAACCGCATTAGAAGCAACTTTCTGGTTTGAAAATAGTGTCAAGTCATGTGAAAGTATTAGAAAATACATATTGCATGCAGCTGGTGGGGAGGCTATGAATCTGACCCTTAGGATTCATCCTAATGACTAATATTTAATAAAGCTTTCCTCTGTGTCAGACTTGGCAAGTATTTACATTTAGCAGGCTGCAGTCTTGCTAATATGATAGGAATAGTTTGTCCAGTAAGCATTGTCTTGGTCTGCTTGTGCCTCAAACAAGATTATGTGTATTTCTGTCAAATAATCACACTTCAGTAATTGTCTTTTCAGCTTCAACTTCTATGATTAATTCAAATGTTATTTCATCTATGTGTGCAGACATACTTACATATTTACATATACACAAACGCAAACTCCCCTGAGTACTGTGGAGGATGTTGTAGGTATTATTACATAAATTACTCCAACTTTCATTCTCATGGTGATAATGTTGCACAATATCTTTTCTTATATTTTTAATGTTTACTTTATAAAGGAGATCTAGGAGTTCAAAATAATATTGATGTACTTTATCTAATATCGCAGTGGAGAAATATTCAGATAATTGTTCAAACTTACCTTGCTTCCATTGTAAGATTATAGAGCAATTAATACTGGTGAAGACAGGAAAGAGGGATATGATTAGGAGACGTGAGTAGTTTCAGTGGTAGTTTGAAAAAGTGGCCACAGTAAAAAGTGTAGGAAGGAAGTTAGAGTTCAGCATTTAATTAAAAATACGTCCTCAAATTTGGTCATGGTGAACAAAAATAAACAGCATGATAGGTCCACAGGTGTGGTTGAACAGAAAAAACAGGTGCAGTAAGCTCTGCCACTTATTTCATGACAACTTAAAGCACTAGGAATAGAATAATTTCATAACAAAAGAATTATAGATGGACATTAGGGAAGAAATTGTAATTTTCACTGAAGAAACATCAGGCAGTAGAATGAAGAAGAAAGATTTTCCTGAAGAGAAAAAAAATAAAAAACAAGAAAAAAAGATATATTGTTGTACAAGGACAGCAGGTTATCATAGAAGTGATGATTTCTGTCTGTCTGAAGGATCAACAAAAGAGGTCCTTTTGAGGACAGTTAGAACAGGACAGACACGTGGAACGAAAACAAGGAAGTGAGGAAATAAATATGGATTAGTACTCATATGCATTTTCAAGGGACTTGCTGTAGGAGTTGTAAGGAAGGATAGAAAGAGAATTACAGTCAAGTAAGAAAGTGTTTATAATAAGGATCAATGAATGCAGAGGAAGAAGCTAAGGAGGGGTAAAGATTAATGATAAAAAGAAAATGAGGAAGAGAGCACTGAAGGTCAGGAAACATGAGAGGATGAGGTCAAGTTGAATTACATCTGAAGTAGGTCAGTGAATTAAACTTCATTTACATATACTCGTTTTGATCATTTTTAAAGGAAGCTATAACTTGGTATGACAAAGCAGGAGTGCACCAAAAAAACCATATCTCTGTTTCTTCAGAAAAAGTCTTTCACGTATGAAGTAGAAGACCAAAGGTTACCTCATTTCAATAGCTTTTGTGAATAGCATTTGTCTAGATAATTTCTTGTAGTAAAACAGAGAATATATTAAAGTTGATCTTTCAAAATTCAATTGAAAAAGGATAATAATATTTTATAGAATATTTTCCAGAATATCGCAGTCTTTCGTTACATTTTAGTCCTCAAAAGGGCAAAATTATTTTTCATCTAACTTGTAAAGATCTCTGATCCAATAATGAATGGAGCTCCCTGATGACAGGATTTTACTTTAGTTATCCTACTGTTTGTATTCAGGAAAATTATATGTTATATAATATTCTAAATATCTATATTTGGACAGATACACATGAAAAGATATCTTAAATCTTAGCTCATCCTGAATGAGTGCAATTCATTGTACATATCTAAATTTAAAATAATTGTTAAATCATATGGATCAGAAGCTAATGATGGTCCTTCCTTCCATAATGCGGATACAAAGAAAAAGTTGCTGTTACAAATTAAGAGAAGGCTTCCGAGAGAACTCATTGTGGCCTTCCAGTACTTAAAGGGGGCTTGCAAAAGGGCAAGAGAGCAGCTTTTTGCACAGGCAGATAGTGATAGAACAAGAGGGAATGGCTTTAAACTAAATGAGTAGAGATTCATATTAGATTCTATGAAGAAGTTCTTTAGAGGGAGGTGAGACACTGGAACAGGTTTCCCAGAGAAGTTGTGGATGATGCCTGGAGTGTTCAAGACCAGGATGGGTGGGACTTTGAGCAACCTGGTCTAGTGGAAGTTGTCTCTGTCCATGGCATAGAGTTTGGGACTAGGTGATCTTTAAGGTTCCTTCCAACTCAAACCACTCTATGATTTTATTATTCTATTATTAACCTTTCAGATAAAGGGTCAGTAGACTACTGAAGAACTCTGAATAGGGGCAGAAGAAAACGCTCCTTCCTGCTTCAGCTTTTAAGTAGAAAACTTTTTCTTATTCCCTTTCTGCACTTACCTATAAAATATATTGAACTATTATGTAGATTTGCTACTTGAGAAGCTTTTAACATAAAACTGAGACTGCTAAACTATATAGCATTAGAACTGCTATATAATTTCATTGTACAAACACACTATATATTTTAGTAAATCATGACAAACACATGGCACAGGTGCTAAAGATGCTGATGTTATAACTGACACCAAAATATTGGATGATGGATTTTGACTGTCTTTGCTCCAAAAGATTTCCGACATTACTTGTTTGGAAATTGAAAGATATTAGTGAGTGACTGAATGGTGATATCTCTTTGGTTGTGGGTGTAACATTGTTGGGAGACCCTTAACCCTTTTCAGGATGATTTCTGTCCCTCTCTTACTACCATATTTTAAATCAATAAAGTTGAATTAATCTTTATGCTTTACATCTGATTGATTGTCCTTATTTTTCATTCAGACGGTGTAAGTGACAAGGCCCAAGTGACTGTACCGTGTGCCTGGACAACATGCAAAGGGAGACTTCAAGAATTGCTCTCTGTGTGTTTTTCTCTACCAAACAATGACACTGGCAGGTCTGATGCTGAATCCAGGACTGGTGACCTCTCTTGCTCTCTCTCTCCCTGCCCCCTTCTGTGGCCCTCCTTCTCTTCTTTTCTCTTAAGTTATTAAATAACATAAGACCTACCTTGACTTCTCATAAAGCCTCATAGCTTAGGTAAATATAATTGTGAGAGGGTCACAACATTTGCAGAACATTTGTTGCATTAACGTTGGTGTTTATGTACAGGCCTTGAGTGTTATCTCACCCTAATCCATGTCAAGGGGATTTGAAAATCTTAGTCACTCTCACCTTCTTATAGGTGAGATGTGACAGATGAGAAAGAACATTCCATTAAGTTATAAAGTCATTATAATCTGACCTGGCTGATCTCTTGCAGATTAGGTTTATTTTACTTGTAACTTTATAGGTGATCACCTATGTAAAATATTTTAGCTCTATAATGATTCACTGCATTAATGTGGACTATAAGTGTACTTGTTAGTATATTTGTCTTCTAAAATAATAGAAAATTATTTTAAGCGGGGAATTTATTCTCCTATTAACCTTGTATCTACTTTCTAATTAGTTCAACCCTTCTAGTACTGTGATATACACCTTTGAAATTTTATAAAATATTTTAATATAATAGAACATAGGAGGAGTGAGTGCCTGAAAGATCCTTTCAGCATGAAAATTGCTATGAGTTTGCAGTTACAGATATTAACAATTTTAAAAACTAAAATATGTTCTTGTGTCAGCTAAGGTTGCACAGTGATAACACATAAGTTTGTCAGCTCTGAAAATTGCCTGCTTTGCAATCTGATTTATTATGACTTACCTGTGGAATGAATAAGCTCTCTAAGCAGTAGCTAGTTTACCATGCTACAAAACACAACAGCCTTTTCAGAGAATCTTGGAGATGTTCAGGAACAGAATGGATGGGGTTGTTGCAAGTGTGTTGCAAGATTGTTGCAATGAAAGAGTAAGCAGATTTGTATCAAATAAGAAGTGCTTTGTTATAATGGTATATATCCAAATTAAATCCATCTTGGTCTGAGATGCAAAGAGAACAAAGTTCAAATTGCAAGTTAGTTTACACTTCTACCAGTGCAAATGAGGCAGGAATCTGTGTTATTTTGTCTGATTTATTCTATACTCAGATCAAAAGTATAAAAACTATTCAAGCTATTGAATATATTATACAAAGGACTCTCTTCTATCTCCAGTGTTAGGATTGGTTGAAAAGTAGGACTAATATAGAGGGATTAAAATTCACTGTCTTTTGTCAAAAAATGAAATGTGTGCTTGAAGTTTTTCCATCACTTTTATTAGTCTTTCCTAAGGAAACACTATTATAGATCTTTTGTTTTAAATAGATTGTTTGTTTGGATTTTTTTAAGAGCAGATCCATGAATCCTTTTTTCAGTAACATTTGTATTTCAATAACATTGTGTTTAAATCTGTTGCATTTTTTAGGAGTGTTGGAACTGTATATATAATTTATATTTTATAGCATACTTTTTTAGGGATTTTACTGCTTCTGTTCAAGACTTCTGGTCTTTTAGTTCAATCTTTTCTTCTTTTTGTAATTACTGGTATAATTTTTCACTCTTTGGAAAACTGATTTCTTTCTCCATCAGTCCCTTTTCCTAACAACTGAAAATTTTGAAGAACCTCCTCATATTCTCTTTCCTAATGACAAGTAGAGAGAGCATAGAAAAATGGAAGTGAGGTAGGAAATGATTGTTGTTGGACAGGTACAAATCTGTTAGAGCTTGTTCAACTCCAACTTAGAATCAAGTACTTTGTATATAAATTCATATTAAATTTATTGAGATGTTCAGCAGAAAAATATTTTTTCCCCTTCAGAAATAAAAAGGCTTCACTGCAATATTTTCAGAATTTAACACATTTCTTCTATAGTCGGGAATTTGATTAGTTGGGAGCCACTGCATTTCTTCCATTGTTCCCAGAGAGTTTCATGATGGCTCTGACATGTTCTTATTTCTCAGGTATGATTTTTTTTCTCTAAAACCACCGAGAAAAAGATTTTTTAAAGTCTATACAAGGTTTCTTCCACTTTTTTTTTGTTTTTTAAGAGTGGATTTACTCCAAAACATTATTCTTGAATAATTATATCATCTGTCAAATATTTTCATAAAGTATTAATCTGTAGTTTTATTGCATTGGAAGCAGAGCAATCCTATTAGGGATTAATATCTAGATTATTCTAATTAAAATAAACAAAAATCGAAGTAAGGGTTAACCTCCTGCAGCTGAACAAAACTTGGTCCATCTGTGCTGTGCTACTGTACCTTTCAACCATCTGTGCTATTGTGTCTTGGTTTAGCTGTTTGCCATGCTTTGCTTTGTGGTATTTGTGTTAACTTGCAGTTTTTTTCCATCAATAGATTCTGTTCAGAGCTTTAAGTCTGAGCATACTTGAAACTTGATGGGCATCAAAACTCAGCTGCAGATTTTGTGTCTCAGATTCTTAATATAAATTTATCATTGGTGTTGTTTACTTGGACTTCATTATCTTTTACTCTTGAAACAACTTGGACTACCCCCAAAACTAAAAATGATAGAATAATCTGCTTGTGTCTCTTGAGTCCCCTTGGTCTCTGTTGGCTGGTTCTAGTTGCTGTGGTTTTGCATTTATAGGACAAAGTGCTTACAAGAATAGCAGCATTATAAAACTTAATGAGGCAAAAATATCAGAGAGGTCTGATCACCACATAAAATCCCACCTTCTGGGATTATGTTGATGACTGAAATAATTACCTTGGGTTTTCATTGTAACTAGGTTTCAGCTGAAAAAAGAAGTGACTTTTTCCTATTAATATAAGCTTTTTTAAAGTAGGTCAATGAAATGTTTTAAATGATTCACAAATGTTTAGAGATGTTCCTCATATGAAACAAAGGTAGATTTAAAGTAACCAGTGCATTCGTTAATAGATGTTCATGACATGTCTTAACCATGAAGGAAGAAATAATTTTAGAAGTGCTATTTTCAGTACCTTAAAGTGCTGTAATCGTTAAAAATGCCAAGAACCTTAAAAATACAAGGTATGTTTTTTAGAAGACATCTCTCTGTGACTTTGTGTAGTGCCTATGAAAGTATAATATTATCTTAGTAATTCACAGTATTATCTTAATAATTCACAATATTGTCTTAGGAATTCACAATAGTGAAGATCCACAAATACCTACTGCAGTAGGCCAATACTTTCTGTCTTTTCCAGCATACCTGCCATGTCTGTGGAATGAGTTGTGAGGAATGAGTATTCAAGACAGCTGTGTTTGAATTTGGGGACCTAGACTACACAGTTGAAATCCAAGAAATAGATGTGTGTTGCTGTCAGCAACAAGCAGTTTGATAAGCTGTATTGCTGACATTTAATGATGGTGAAAGAGCACAGTGTAACAAAAACAAACAAGCAACCCAGAAAAGGTTCACCTCTGACTTCTTCAGTCCTAAGTGATCAATAGAGAATAGATAATTTGTCAGGAACATATTGCGAAGCAAAGCTCAGCACAAAGTTCAAGTTGGAGAAAGTACAAATTATTTTCTTTCTGATAAAGACCTTATCCCTTCAGGTCATCAGTGATGTTTCTCAGTATCTGAGTTCTCACTGTAACAGTCTATACTCATTCTGTCTTACAGAATGATATGTAGAAAACATTTTTTTCTTTAGATAAAGTTTGTCTTGGTAAATGTAATTATATTTAGGAGTTTCTGAATACACTGTAGGACTGGTCATAATGTAATTAGATATATTAAAGTGGATCATATTCTAAGGATTTAAAAACTAGATAATTTGACAGCAAAGTTAAAAATAATGTTAAGTCTTGTTTGAATTCATAATTTCTTTTTTATTTCGTAGTTTTTCATCCAACAATTCCTCAGAAAGATTTTAACATTAAGCAATATTTCAAAAGAAAAGATGTGGTCAAACAATTTTGATTAATGAATACCTGTGAGTATTCCAGTGCAAATCTCTTGTAATTCAATGGAATTAGAAGCCTTTGTAAAATAAAATTTTATCCATTCACAGTTTATACAACAGGGGACCCTGATAGCATTGCCTATCACAGCAGATCATTGAAATTATTTGTTAAAGAGAAATTGGTTTATGTTTTGTCAGTTGTATAGAAAATTTTGATGCTAGGCATGCTCTGTTTTGAGGAAATTTCAGTCCAGAAAATAAAAAGCAAGGTTAAGAAAATACATAGGTATTGTATGATCAAAACCATTAAGCTGTTCTTCATGTTTTGCTGAATGCTAGTCCTTCCATAGTCTAGAGCAGGAATAAATAAATTTTTGTAAGGAGCATATTTCCTTTCTTCCTCATGTCCTTGTGAAAATGTACCCAGCTGGGCTAAATTATATGCCTTGAAAACAGGGAAGTTCATAGACATTGAATAACGACCTCTTAGAATTGTAGGTTTTGAATTTCCCATATAGCTGTTTCCTGTTAAGCGTATTTGATCTAGGGCAGAAGGATAATTTCAGCACAACAAAAACCCTGCATGCTCCTAATGAAGACAGAACAAAGGGTCTTTCTTTTCTGGAAACTGAATAGTTTATTCATTTTCTTGGTGTTAGAAATGTGGGAGGGAAAGCCTTTAATACAGAGGGAATAAAACACTGACCTGAAACACAAAAGGGCAAAGTAGTTGTAAACCCAGAAAAAAAGACTGTTTCCCAGCTAGTTTCTATATTCGACAGAGTTAGGTTGTGTCCAGCTCCCCTGACATGTGCAGAGGCAACTCTGAGGGGCCTGAGGAGGAAAATGGGAATAAACTGGAGTGCTTGGACAACGAGCAGTTAAAGAACTTTATGTTTGGAGTGTCTGTGGCTAGAAACTGGGACTTTGAGCCAGGGGACTAGAGACCGTCATAAAGTTAATTGTTCTGACAATAAACGCATTTTCATTTTGATTACCTTTTTCTTAGAAAGAAAGTAAGTTACTACAACTTTAAGATTGCTGACTGTCGTCAGCAGAACTAGCTAGCTTGTAGCACAGTGGGAAAAAATACATCGAGGACTAATATATTCCCTTTTGATTCTTTGGAGCTTTGGAAAATATTTCTGTTTTCCCCACATCCCAGGAAGGAGATATCTTCCACTTTTTTTTCACCTTTTAGTAATTCTAGACCAGTCTGTTTTCATGTTCTCATTCCTCTAATTTCTTAGTCTGTGTCGTGGTTTGACACTGGCCAAACGCCAGGCACCCAAGAAAAGCCCACTCACTCACTCTCCTCTGCTCTGCAACTGGACAGAGGAGAGAAAATTTAACAAAGGGTTAATAAGTTGAGATAAGGACAGTGAGAAAACACTTCAAAGGCAAAACAGGCTCTATTAAATGATATAAGGTGAATTTAGTACTAATAAGATGAGAGTGAGAGAACGAGAAGTAAAATAAGCCCTTAAAACACCCTTGTCTCCCCTCAACCCCTCCTTCCTTCCCACCAACGGCACAGGGAGACGGGCTGGGGGTTTTGGTCAGTTCATCATCCGAGATCTTCTTTCCGCTGCTTGGGGAGAGGAGTTGTTTCTCTGCTGCACCGTGGGGTCNGACCCCCATGGGCTGCAGGGGGACAACTGCCTCACCATGGGCTGCAGGGACGTCTCAGCTCCGGCGCCTGGAGCACCTCCTCCCCATCCTTCTGCACCAACCTTGGTGCCTCCATTGCTGTTCCTCTCACATATTCTCACTCCTACTCTTCTCTAGCTGGAAAATCACAGCTGTGCCACCAACTTGGTTATGATTTCTTCTTAAATCTGTTATCACAGAGGCGTTACCATCATCTCTAACTGGCCCAGCCTTGGCCAGCAGCATGTCCATCATCAGAGCCATCAGGGATTGGCTCTGTTGGACATGGTGGAAGCTTCCAGCAGCTTCTCACAGAAGCCACCTCTGTGGCCCCCCTGCCACCAAAAAACCAGGCCCTGCAAAACCAACACAGGCTGCATCCTCTGCCTGTTTTTTTTTCCTTTCCTTTATTTCCCCCCTCCATATATTGACTACTCACTATGAAGAAAGAATAAACTCTTAAAGACGTCTATTCTAGAGGACAATGAGTTTTATAAACCATTAGAACTATTAACTACCACAGTGTGTTTTAGCTTTTTTGAAACGAAAAGATCTTCTTGTAGGTTTTTGTATTACCAGCAAGACTGACAAGTAATGTTTTAACTATTTTTTCTGTTGGAGAGGACAAATGGGCAGACATTGTGAACAGTTATCCTAGAAGCTGTGGTCTAGCTACACTCATGTTCATTTTCGTCTTATAACTTGGTGGTCATGACTTCATTGAACAATATAGCTTCAAAAATTCCTTGTTAGCTTTTCACCTCCTTTTGTCCTTAACAGAAGCAAAGAGCCTTTAACAGAGGTGAAGTCTTCAACAGGATACCTGTCTATCATTCTGTCATAGGAAATGAGAATGAGAGACATGCTATGTATGCAAAGCTGTTTTCTGGATGACAGTGGAGATTTAGAACATATCCATATCCACTTTGAGACCAGATTTGTACGTGATTAGCAGATATAAACTTGCAACTTTCCGGTATCTAATTCAGCTGAATCCTATGCACACTGCTAGGTGGAGGGTAAAATATTTTCTGCTCATGACATTAAGAAATTCATATCAAAACTCCTTGTACTGTAGAACACCCTAGACTTAAACCAGATTTGATCTTACATTAGAATGCATGACTTTCGAATTTATGTGGCAGACTTAGGAGAGAATCATATAGCAATGTAAATTGCTTCCAAAATAATTCAGTAGCCTTTAGTTTATTGAAATAACTTGGAAAATTTAACAGTAAAATGAGCCTATAATACTGTATGTTATTTCTTATGTAGAAACAGACAAAGAGCATAAGGACTGCAGTAAGAGAGACAACTTGCTAGATGACAATTTAATACACATGGTGATAGCAAGACAAAATGAGATGAAGCAAGCAGAGTTTGACATTAGCTGGATGACACTGAGTGCTTGAAATTAGGTTCTAGCACTGGAGACGGTCTACAGGGGCAGGACCCACCCGTGTCTGATCATGGTGCTGCAGTGAGTACCCCAACGCACATACGGGAGCTCCTCTGTGCCAATGGCTCCATGAAGCTGACACTTCTCCCAGAAGTAGACAATAAAAGTGTAAAAATGCAAAAATAGAGAGGATAAATTTGAGAAGTCGTCACTGCAGATTGAAGGAAAAAAAGGTACTAGTTTTATAATGTAATTAGACTTTTGTATCTTACTGGAAAAAAATGAGTTAGGCCACTGGGAAAATAGTCTCAGAATTACATTATATATTACACTCAGCTAAAATTACCACACTAGTTTAGAGCTTCATTCAATGCTACAGTAACAGAAATCTGAATCTGAGCCAGATTTAATGCTTTATGGCATGATTCTGGGATTAAAATAAGTTTTATTTTATTTACACATGACCTTTAAAACTCATGCTTAATTTAGAAATCTCTCATATTGAATCTGTTTAAGATTGTATTTATAGCTTTCTTGCAATTATAGAGTGGGTAAAATGGCATTGCAGGAGTACTCTTTTTCAAAAAACTATGATGAATACATTTGATATTATATGTTAGTTAAAACAATGTTTTAGCAAACAGTCAATATACATGTAAGATTTAGGAGTTTGTAAATGTTTTTCAAAATGTAAAATTGAAACTAGAGTTTGAATAATTTTCTTCAGCATCACAAGGTTTTTCCAGTTTTCCTTTAATTTAGTTATTTGTTCTCATTCCATTCTAACACGCAACCTTACAATTAATATTCATAAACATTGAATTTCACTGATAATACTACCAAGTTTAATCCAAAATTAAAAAGAATTCTGATTAAAAAAAATCTGCAAAGCACAGTGTAAGGTTTACTTACTAATAAGTAAGTACTAATAGTGTTAGATAAATGAAAAAGAATGGAAAGTTCAAGAAAAAATTTAAAACAAATGCTGCAATTGAGTAAATTAGCAAGTGGAATTTTTAAGCAGATAACGATAATCTGAGAAAACTACCCCAGTGACAAAACTGTCTCATCAGCTCAGCACACAATTCAAATATTCAGTAGATGTTTGTTACAACTGTTTTCTCTCACCATTTCTAAAAAATCTCAGTTAAACCCACAGTGCTTTACTCCAATTCAAAATCCATTTACACTAGCCTTCCTTTTAGAAAAGCAAGCCCCAGGCCTTCTATAAATAAAACAAGCATCTGAAAATCTGCTAATGCAGCACTGCCCCTGTACATACTCTTACGTGCAGCTTTATTAAGTGGAAAGAATATGCTCTTGAGGTTATGAAATATTGGCTTGCTTTATATAATAAAATATAAGTTATATGTGAGTTAACTGTGGCAGATCTTCAGTTTGCACTGGCAGGGACTTGACAAACTTGCAGAAGCCTGTTCAAGAGTTGCTGATACTATGCCTAGCTCTGTAAAGCCATACCACTCTATTTTCCCGTATAACGTGTGCTTAAAAATACATTGAATTCATTTGCTTTAGATGTGTGGTTAAACTGTAGGAAAGCTAAATAGTCATCCAAGTTCCAGGCAAGCATTGCTACTCTGATGCTGATCTTGAATTCAAGCAAGTGAGAGTCAGGCCTCTTAGCAAAAATAGGTAGAGATAAGAATGCTGAAATATTTAAAATGTGTATGAAACATAGAAGTTTTAAAAAAAATGTGTAATTATTTCCACATCTGGCTGCTAGTTTCACCTTCTCACTTCAGTATAGTCCCAGGAAATAAGGTGGTAGTATTTTTCTTTCACTGCTATTTTGTCAAACTTATACTAAGCTTAAGAGAGAAAACATCAGATATTGATTAGAATAGTTCATTATAGTTAACAGCTGGTGTCATCCTCACCAAACGAAGAACAGAGAGGTATAGAAATGTCAGCATTCATTGAAACACATGATCTGAATTGGGAAACTCATTAAAATAATCTTTTTTCTTCAAAGGAGGGAAACTTAAACTATGAATATACAAATTACATTTGCCAAGTTAGTACCCATATTTTTTCTTACAGCACTATTAATTACCAATATTTGTTCATGTTATGTCAATTTGCAGTTTTCACCAGTTACAGTGGTAGGCTGAACAAATAAACAGGAATTCCAACTGCCTATATTTCAAAAGGATAGATGACCAGAATAACTTCTAGTAAGTCAAAATGCAACAGTGACCCGGTATCCGGGATTAAGCTGCTTATACTTCAAAAAGAAGGTATATTGTGCTTTTAATTATAAGCAAGAAACACCTTCCTTTTTGTTTTGTAAAAAGGATTTCACCATGAAGTTTCCTTTTTCCATTTAGTCTGCTTTAAGTGATGGGATCTATAAATATTTTATTGGCACCTGATGGAAGAACAGGAAATGCCAATAAAATATATCCACTGGGGAAATATGTCTAATGGCAGATTGAATGACAATTCCAGCTCCCATGTGATATGGCAATTAGAGTAATGCCTTTTGGAAAAGAAGCTTAACCTACAAATCTGTGAAGTTTGTGGCAAATATCTAGTTGGAGTAGAGGGACTTGGTGGATGGTGGGAAAAGAATCTGCAACTCCCTGTTGAAGTACCAGTGGCTCAGGACATCTGTTTCCAAAGAAAATTACATTAGAAGTATCCCTTCTATGCAAGGGTAAGTTAGGGGAAATGTCAGTTCTGTTCTGCTTACAGACTTTGCCATCTCCATTTGGCCCTGGTTGACACTCTAAGAGAGTGGAAGCCTGCTTAGAGTCAGGGAATTACAGTATTGAAAATGTGTTTGAACAGAATATGACTGTAAAATTGTTCGCTGATAAGGCCTTTTCCCCTATCCGATATGTAGCTGTAGTGGTAACTGCTGTTTACAGCCATCATCTCTAGTGATTTATTTCATCTCACCTTGATTTTTGAGAGATACTCAGATTTCTTGTTCACATATAGTTGACTAAGAGTTCCTGATGATTTTTAATCAGCTTCTTAAAAATGCAAAGGTCAAAAGGTGATTACCTTCCTTCATTAGAAAATGTGCTACTTAAAGTCTCATCCAGCTGAAGTTTCTGGAAACAGCCTTGTAGGGAAGGTGATGTACATATCGATTACACATTAGTGATGGGCATTATATGTTCTAAGCCACACTGTCTTGGAAAAGTCAAAATATCACAAATATCACCAGTAGCATGATAATCTCCCAGGTAACATCAAACTATTCTGTATCTCACAACTGAAGGAGAGTCAGAGCCACATATTAATTTTCCCCCACTCCAAGATGTAGCAGTACTGTTGCCTTCTTCTACCTAAAATTAGAAGCTGGATGATGTTAAGAGGGTGGGGAAAGCAGTACCTTTATTTGGAGGTCCTCCAAAGCTATAAAGCACAGCGATCAATCGATCCCAGCAGCAGCCACCCGTACCATGCCGTACCCCCATATTTTATAGGTTTAGCAAATTAACATAGTTGACAAAAATCTCCCAATTAGATACACAGTTAATGAGGTAATTCCCCCCTTGGCTCAGCTTCCTACTGAAGCCCCCCTAACACTGGGCACTCTACTGTTGTTTTGGCTTTTAGGAGACATGGGACAGAGAAATGTCCCTGGTTGTCAGAACACTACTGGTGATAAGGTGCTTATTTTGACTATGGCATAGGAAAACTGCTAGCTAGGAATTTACAAGATTATAGAGTAAAGGCTATAGGGCTACCAGACTACAGGGCTACAGGACTACTAATATATAAAAAGTATGAAAGCAAAAATCCTACTAATATAAAAAGCATAAAAGCAAAAATCTCTTTGGCATCAGTACAAATAATGGCACTGGAGACTATGGGCTAGCATTGCAGTAGTAGACTTGGTGAAATATGGGTTGTATTTTATTTTTATGATCTGTATGGGTCTAATATGCATTTGTATGGGTCTGACACAGCATGTCAAACATGCTTGTAGTCAGTCATCTTTAGGGTTTATGTACTGGTGTTGTTTTAATCAATTGCTGATGCAACAGTTACAATTAATGCTTCTTTGAAAGAAGTCAGAATCATTTAAGAACATAACTAAGTTTCTAAGAGGATGGGGGAGACTTTCTCCTCTTTGTAAAACTCAATTCCACCATAGAAATTTTGGCCTGAGTATTAAACACGTCTTAATTTTTATGTTTTTTGTCTACATTAAAATAATATGTATTTAACAGCACAATGTAAATTATTACATAATGAATGACCTAATCCAGGAAATTCTAATTTGTAGATTAAATTAAAAGAGTGAATTCTGGATGTCTAAATATCAATCTGCTGTTTCACTTAAAAATTATGTACTCAGATAACATACTAACACAGACAGATAAGGAAGTAAATTGGTAATATGAAATATACCTGTGGCAATTGAAAATGACACAGAAATGGACAGGAAGAAACAGAACTGAGAATATAGTTCCACTTCATCAAAATAAATACATTTTTCGTCTAAAGACTGAGTTAATTAACGGAAGGAGTAGAGGTCATTATGTACAGCTAATTAGAAGGTAGTATAATTGGGCACCTGCAAAGTATGCTTTGGCTTTAAAATAATGCTAATGTTTACCCTCTATGCATTCAACTAAATTTCCAGATAGGTTGAAGGTTAAAGGGTGGAACATAAGGGTCTCTGTGATCCATGGCAGTAAACACTGTTACCAGATTTTGCAAATGGACTTAGTGTATGCACCCCGCTGCTAAGGGCAGCTCTAAAACTGGGATGAGAACCACTCCACATAATCCAAATTTGAAGGAGATAATTTAAATGGTTTTCTGTGGAGTCATAACTATGTTTCAGTCACATTTACTTCCCATTTGTGAACTCCGATAAAGTCTGGGCCGATACAAACCTTGAACCTCTTCATGGAAACAAATGGGAATGTAATAGAAATCTAGGATGAATTATTTTATATTTCTCTGGCACTTCTTCTATTTTCTTTCAGCAGCTGAAGATACCAGGGTTCTTTTGGGACTTCCTTTGGTGTGCTTCTTGACTCAATGTATTTTTGCATTCCTCAGAGGAGATAATACGGCTCTGAACACTGTCCTTCACGATTCCACCATCTGTGTCTTTCTCTTTGGAGTGCTGTCACGTAAGGAGACATAAGGAGAAATGATTTAAACTGAAATGTAAAAATATGATTATATGGATTTACTTTATTCTGTAAGGAAGTACTATTGCCTTAGGAATTAAAATATGATTTAATTCATTATTAAAATCTTTAGTAAGGGCATATTTTTATTTTCTGCTCTGAACTATGAATCTCTAGGAATTAAAATATGAGATACTTCAATATTAAAACCTTTAATAAGGGCACGTTTTTATGATCTGGTCTGTGAATCTCATATATAGAAGAGGCAAAACTGATCTAAAGAAGAATCAATAAAGTTGGTTTTATTGTTTATATTGTTTTATTTCTTTAGGTAATGTGTAATTAGTTTGATTTTTTTTCCTGAGATTCCAGTTGTAAGAATTTGTTCATTACACTAATTAAAAAGAGTAGTTTGACAGAAACTCCTTGATTTGGACAAATAATGATGGTGCACCCCGATGAATTTGAGGGGAGAAGATATGTATGTATTTGGAGCTTTTTCTTAATTGCTTCAATTTGAAACACAATTTTTGGTTAAATAATTTAAGAAAGATTCTTTCCTAGTAATCTAATCCAAGTATTGCCTGCTGCTGGTTTTTTGCTTTGCTGATTCATCAACAGTTCTGACAATTTACTTTTTGTTATCATGGAAGAGAATGGATTTTTAAATTTCTAAAATTTGATTAAGTCTTGGTTAAGTCTTATCCATTTAGGTTGGTCATACATATTAGAATGACAAATGTTTAATAGATATTCGTTGTCTTCTACTGGTAATAGAAATAGCTGTCTTAAATTATTTGCTGGATTTTTGTGTTTAGTGGTAACTTAAAGTGGTCAGGTTCCAAAAAGCTATTAGAATGCTGTTAAACTAATTAAGGAGCTAAATGGTTCCATAATAAACAGAAGATCTTGAAAGTTCCTTTCATTAGTTACAATAGGAAAATAGTAATTAATGTGATGGGAAGTACCTGAAGAAGTGTCTGCCTGGAGGCAGATCCCGTTATCAGGGCAGTCTGCAGACTCAGAAGTATTAGTATGAACACCCTCAAAGGCTCCTAGGTCACTTCTTTTTATTTTTCATTGCAGTCGAGGTTTTGCTGTTATTTAGATGGTCTAGACAGTATTTGTATTTTCCTTATGTCTCTTGTGAGCCTATTATATTTTGTCTAGTGTCAAGGAGGAGGAAAAAAAGCATACCTAAATTTCTCTTATTTCGTCTCCATATGGAAATATATGTGTTTATCAGTTTATTTCTGTGTACATGACTTCCCCATCCAAACAATCTGCATGAGCTGAACAGAACTACAGTTCACTTGTAATCTGAATAATCAGAAAATACGCTATGTTGGAACATGCAGCTAAACAAAAGAATCTAAGTTCCTCTCCATTTTCATTATTGTTAGCTGTCTTTAAAAATGTAATTGCTTGATTTACATATTAATATAAAGATACAGATGGATGCTCTCATCAACTTCATTGTGATTGTCAGGCCTTGGGATAGGCATACCAGCACACTGTGAAAATAAATGAATTAATGCCTTTAAGTCTCTTTTTAAATCTACATATAAAAATAGTTAGGAGCAATTCCCTCCCACTGTTTCTTAGGTTTGTCTATAATACATATCGAGTCTCCATTAAGGACTAAATACTATTCTGAAAAATATATAAATAATACGTCAAATTATTGTCTTAAGAACCAGCTATACAGAGTTATCAGTCACCTCTTAACAGTTAAAAGATTTTGAACATATTTTAAAACTTCTTTATACTAACATTCTGCAATAAATTCAGTCATTATCTTAATCTTCTAAATTTAGCAAGATCAATTGATCTATCAAATATAATTGGTATGCCTAGAAATTTTTCTATTGGTAATAAAACACAGTTTGATAAGTATCTTCTGTAATTTTCATTCAGTGCCAGATGAATTGGGTGGAAAATAATGCAAATTGTCCTTTCTTAAGTCATTGACATTTTTGCTTTAGCAGAGCTAGTTTAATCTGATCTGACTGGGCAGATGTGTCCACCCCTGCAGATTCTGTCGGAGTCAGTGGAGCTTCACACAATTTTATAGTCATTTGATACAGAACTGGCATTGCTGTCTAAAGTGTGTGCTGCAGAGGCTTCTATTTTTTTCTGGAATATAAAGCAAGTGAATAAAAAATGCCAGAATATGACTGATAAAGAGGTAGAATAGCTCACTTTTCTGTCTTTTATCAATAACCATTGGTTGTTAACTTAAAATTATAAATCTTTTCTTAGTGAAAATAATTCTCATTTTTGGAATTGCTTTTTAATTTCTGTGCCAAAAGTGAGCAGAATGAAGATAAGTGCATATTTCATAGGTTTTTGTTAATTTATTCTGTTTCCAAGATTATTAAAGTGTTAAATCTTTGAAAAATTTTACTGGATGAAGTACAAACAATAATGTGTTCTTCATTTCTTGAGGGGGTGGCGGATGGGCAGGACTGAAGATCAGGGAAGGAGAAAGTACCTCAGGCAAGTTCATCATTTGTAAACCTAAGTCTTTGGTTTTGCAAAAAGAATAATATATGCATTAGTGATTATAGTATTTCTTCTCCTCATTTGCAAACTCATGTAATAAAAAAGATGAAAATATGTCATCAATACTATGATTGATAAATACATTTTATAAGCCTTTACCTGGAGACACCAAAAATACTATCTCCTCTTAAACAGCAGATACACAAGAAACTTGTGCTGCTAAAGAAAGCTTGGTATGTTAAAGCATTCATTTGCATGTTAATGTAGCTAAGGCATCCTGATATTAAAAATTTGGACCCAGATGTAAATCTCAGAAGACTGCGATAGTTTTCTGCAGACAGTGATACAAACATGCAAGTTAAACTCTATATTGTATGTAAGCTATATGGGACTAGGCAGAAAGTGAAATTATGTTAACCACAGACTCGTAATAAAGGCACTTAATTTAAAACTTTACAAATCACAGAAATAGTTTTGAAACACTTTTTGCAACTATAGTTATATAATTTGAAACAATACCTTAATTTATCCTTCATTGTTCTTTCAAAGAGAAGTTATTTTACATAAATATTATTAATTTTCTTCAGAATTTGAACAATGGAAAACCAGCAAAAAATATGTCTAGCTTTACCCCCTGTCTTGCTTGTTATGAGAAATACTAAAAAATTATGTCTGGTAGAGAAGACATCTGATAAACTTGTGTTTGTAGTCAGATCTCTTTACTGGAAATTAAGTTTAAACTGCTAATTAATTTCATATGTGCCACTGATGAGTGTCTCTCACACAGCCACAGAGATATTGTATTCATTGCTATAATTTTTTCAACATCATATTATGTCCGTTTAGAGGGACTTCACAGTCCCAGAAAAATGCAAAGATTCCATCAGGTGATAGCAGCATCCTCTCTTTTCAGGAGAAGAATATCACTTGAGTATCCTGTTTGACATGTTAGCTTTTGGATCCAAAACAGAGCCTTGAAATGTATTGACCTTGGTAATTTCAGAGATTCATGACTTTACAAATCAGCTTTTAAAGGGCTAGCACAACTTTGAGGGTCCATTACAGAATAATTCCTTTGAGCCTTGTGGTTAGTCTGCTTTGAGACTCCAGTAGAAGCAATATATTTCATTAACAGTAATGGTGGGAAGAGATAAGATAGAAGATCAGCAAAGTCTTGGTATCTCTATAAATGACACCAGTGCCTCCAGCTAGTCAGGTTAATGAATGCCAGAACAATACAGACTTAAAACTTAGAAATTTATTTTATTTCCCCCTGATGAAGGAACAGGAAAGCTGACCCTGTTAGCACTGAAGTTCTTGTTTCTTAAATTAAGGAGAACGATATAGTTATTTTCAGATGTTCAGTTCTCCTAAATGCTACTGCTAGCCTGACTAGACTTGGTCTCCCTACCTGCAGCAGGGGGGTTGGAAGTAGATGACCTTTAAGGTCGCTTGCAAACCCAAACCATTCTATGATTCTATGAACCCATTACTAAACTGAAGGCCTTAAAAATATTTGGGCTCAGACTCTTGGAATAATTCCAAACACCTCCAATGTTTATTTTTTCAAGCACATCCATCTATTCCTCCAGGTTCTTAGGCACACATATATCTTGTTAAAAGAGTGTGCAGAGTCTAATTCTTAATGTTTTTTATGCATAACTAAAAATTCTGTGTGGTGAGTTTTCCTCTTTCTAGAACCTGATAATTCCTTTAGCAATCTACTCCTCCTTTCTAGTGCCATTATCCTTGTTTTTTTCACTGCTCAAGGACAGTTCACAATGCCAACAGGTACAATCTGAACCTTAATAGCATGTCCTCTGATTAATTATTCACTGGAAATTTACCTTTGGACACTGACATCCTTGTAGTGTGTGTGTGTGTGTGTGTGAATATATATATATTCTTTTGCATATGTGTATATTTATATACATATACACTTACACAAATTATGAATACATACACTCAAATGTACACTAGAGTGAACACAACAAGAATATACGATTCTCTATGGTTCAGCACTTGTGGTGGGGCATCTTAATTACTGTGTGACTCCCCAGTAGAAGAAAGACCTTGACAAACCAAAGGATCTGTAATATAGGGCCGTCATAATGATTTGAGGGCTGGAGAACATTGTATATGAGGGTAAGCTGAGGGTATGATCCTAGAACGATATGAAACTAGAGAGAAGTGGGCTGGTGGCAAAATTTTGGACTTGACTTTAGCTTTCTAATAGGGGTTTATGAGGAAGAGCAGCCTGACTGTCCTGGAAGGTGTCCTTCATGAGGCTAGAGATAAGAGCCACAACACAGGATACTATGCTTAAGTCAGGATAGTAAATTTCACCATAAAAGTGCTATTTTGCATTGCCCTGATAAAAGCTGTAGAGGTTCTTCATACTTGAGAAGGAGAAACCTCTTCTAAGTTTGAAGGCTCACTTCTCTTTTAGGAAGAAGTGTCGATCATCATGACCTGCAAGACCGCTTCCCAATCTAAATTATTCTGTGATTCAACAATTTGAACTGTTTAACACAATCTTAAAATCCAACACTGAACAGTAATCATGATGTTAGGTACTTGGAATTGCTTCAAATAAGAGTTTAGTCTCACAAGGAAAGAAAATACTTATTTGAAATAAGATGAAGGCAATAATTTAACCAAAGTGCTTTTATCCATTTAAGCAGTGCAATATATTTTTCTATTCAAGTGCTTACTAAGATGCTTATAGATAATTTCTGGCTCTAATAAGATACTTTTTAGCCTGAGCAGAGGTTTCTATTGTGAACAATGTGATTTGGTATATTGTTTCTTTGTCAAGATAATCAAATGTATTTTGACGAGGTCTCTAGGTATAGTGTTCAAAATGACATTGGATCACTTGGAAATTTGGTCATATATCACACCTGAATTTTTACTGAATTGCAGGACTGTAAGTAAGTAATTTTACATCTGAATCTTGAAAGTTGGAACATACATTATAAATGCAAATTTATGTTTTGGGAGCATAGAAACAATAAATCTATATCCCACTTCTGAAACCTAGTTTATAGGTTTGCCTCATCTGGAAGAGAGATTTTATTTTCTTGTGCTTTATACCTTGTCTGATTCATTATACTGATTTAGAATTATTAAGAAACTCTCTTCTGACAGGTCAATATGATAGTAACTTAGACCTTTTCGTGAAGTAAAACCTGTAACTATAGAAGTGGCTGAAGTAAATTCAAAGAGCCAAAAAGTTGTCTTGGTGCTTTCAAAGAGTTTAATTCAGGGTACAGGATCCAGATCCAATTAAATCCTTGAGACTCTAAGAAAACCATATTAGAGAAATCAAAACAATCATGAGATGACTACTAATAATCATAAAATATTTAATAAAAAACCTCTCCACCATGCTAAATAAGACAACAGAAAGCTTGATGAAAAATGAGAAGGAACTATACAAAGCTGTGTAGATCAGATCCCTGCACTCCATTAGGCAGCTGTGCTTGACCTGTGGGACCAAGCATGCTAAATCTATATCCGAATCTTATATCTTCATATGTAATTAAGTCTGTCCATAAGGTAAATGATATGCTATTCCCCTCCCTCTTTTGTCGTCAAGAAATGTTCTGACAAGTCTATCTGATTAACATTTAAAAGCTGACATGATCATATATATGTAAACCAATTTAAATATTAAACCTGAGTTGGGGCAAAAAAATTGTCTGCAAATTTGTACTTGACAAGGAGTTGACTTTTGAGACTGCTGTATAAACCTGTTTAAGGTACTTTGAAAAGTACATTTCTTGAAGTTTGTGAGCTCCAACAGAACACTTACAATTCAACAGTGTTTTTTAAACACTTTAGAATACCTAGAAAAATGTGCTTTGTGGCATGTGGTAATGACTACATCCAGGAAAGGCCAGTAGCTGCATGTTAGTTTCAAGCATTCTGAAAATAGGTGTGTGGGAAAGAGTACTGCAGTGTTGCGGCGTGGTCTTGGCTAGGTGGTAGTTGCCACAACCTTCCCGAAAGCGCTCCTGCGTCCGGCAGTGCCTCAGCGTGGTGTGCGGTGACCGGTGAGATAGGTATGCCGCCTTCGCCTCTCAGGGGTTTCCTGGGGTTTGCAGCTGGCACCCTGTCCCACCAGTGCAGGTGGGCGCGCAGGTACTTGCACACTCACACCTCAAGCCAGGAGTAAAGAGTCAGGAGGGGCTCTTCTGAGGTAGAAGGTTTACTGCACGGAGGGATCCAGGGCAGAAGAGCACAGAATACAGGGGTGCACAAGGTTATATACGAAACCAAACAGGGGCAGAGAGAACACCACGGACCAATAACATGAGGGCCAGAGGGAGGAGAGAAGGCGGGGTAACAGTACACAAACCAGTGAGGGTAGGCGAGGGGAGGAGCAGGGGAACAAGGCCAATGGAGCATCGAGTGAGGGAGAACTCGCTAGAACTTAACCATATAAAGTAACAAAGATTGACAGGGGACTGTACCACTGCAGGGCCTGGAGGGGAGAGACCTTCCTCATCACTATCCCATCTTAAGGGGGGGAGACTTTACTTTGGACCTCGGAGCCTTTATTCAATCACTTGGGCTCTCTGGCCATCAAATCCTGGGCTCTCTGGCCCCACTGGCTCTTTGGTCCCTTCTGTGGCTGGCCCTACCTCTGCAGCCTCTCCTGCTGCGGGCTCAGCCACCCACACACTGCAGCAATGTAGTTATTTAGTCAGAGCAGCAACATCCTGCAAACTTTGAGTCCGCTCACATGTATGGTGTCCCTCAGTTCTGGTTGGCCTTTGCAGCCTTCAGGCTGTTCTTTTTATACATTACCTTCCTACTGGCAGCTGTGGATATCTGGCTTTTGTCCATTATTTTGACCATGACCTCAGCCACTGCTCCAGAGCTGTGATAGCACACAGGAAACCCTTTTTGCACTATTCTAGTCGCATGGTGTGGTTCTTCTGTAGAGAGAGGAATTTTCTTCTGGACATGTCTAATCTGCCTTTAGAGTGACATTTTAGCACTTTAAAAATCTCAGGTATTTGTAGATGACTTTAATAACATTTAATAACATTAAATAACTTTAGTTAGGTTCCTCCTCCCCCTTTTATATTTGACTTCTTTGTCCACTTTTGTAAATAGTGCCTATTTTTTTGAAAGACTTCTAGAAGAGGAGTCCCATTTTCACAGGTCTTTTCATTTATTCTGATGAATGTGGCTTGTAACTTATATAATTATAAGTTATGTTGCTCAAAGTATTTCAGTAGCACTCCAATGGCTAAAAATATTTTGTCTAGCGTTCCTCAATTTCTGCTGATAAAAAATTTTCTCCCTATTTACTATTAGAATTTACAATCAAAGGTATTTAAAATTAAGTCTAATTTAAGCACTGCCAGCTACTCTATTAAAAAGTGACTAATTACGCCTTAAAGTGAGATGGAAAACAGCCTGCCTGATGCCCCCAGAATGCTTTTCACATTACAAACATGTGACAAAAAGGTCTGTTGTAGTTGTTCTAAGGGACAGATGACCTTTTTGCTTTTAAGAATTGTATAGGGAAGTATGCTGGGAGACCATTTTTCCAGAAAATACTCATATAAGTTGCCCTCATTAAACATTTCCATTTGAAAATGATGCATGAAATATTGTATGCCAGTCAGTCTGGATGGAATCCAAGTCTATTGCTAGCTCTACCTCTTTACATTAAATGTGGCTTAAAAAAAGAGTGAATTGTGTCTGGTTTCTCCTTAGCTCCCTCAAGAATCAAATTCTAAGGGTTTTTTTTTAACTCTTCCTCCATTTTTTCTGTGAAATTGTGAATCCTTTTCAATGAGAGAATAAATAATCTCTGAGTTTGCTTCAGTTTCTTTGCAGTATAGGTCATGTTTTTCTAAACCTATAGATCCTGCAGGTTTAAAAGTATGTTATAAGCCATATTTTCTCCTTGTGGAATTACCAACTTACTAAAAGCACCATTCCTGCTCAGAATAAAGTTAAGACAATAGCTTGATGGTAAGAAAACTTAATCCTGTGAAATTTAGCTTCATGAATAATTCACAAGTTACAATTTCATGTTTATCCCATTATTAAAGATAGAAAGTGTCTGTATACCATCCATTCTTTTTAATAACAATTTTTTAGTACTTGTAGAAAAAATACCATGCTGTTTCCTCTGCAATGCATTTCTGTTTGTTCTTATTTGAATTTTGATACTAAATCGAAAACAATTGTAGACATTATGTTATAAATTATTTTCTTCTAGAAGATCTCAGTTGAGTGTTTATTAAAATGTATGAAAAATGTTCCAAACTCAAGAAAAAAAGAGTCATATTTTTTATAACCTCTTTGCTGGTGAATCTTTTAGAAGTAGCATAGGAGTTCCAGAACATTCAAAATTCAAGTTTAAGTTACTGGAAATTACGTTAGAAAGGTCAAGGCAAGATGTTGCAGACAATAAGCAATATTGTGTCCTAAATACACTCAGAACAAGAAAGGTACGGTCCTGCTGCATGTTAGTTTTTCCATGCTCAAGTGTAAAGATATGCCCTAATCATTAAGTGTTCAGCACCTAAAATATTGTCAGGATGATGTAAAAATTCCCTGCATTTAAGTTGTGAAGCACACTTGTTATGGGTTTCACGTGTTCTTATTGGCTGAGAGCTTAGAGGTGATAGACAGTTGGGCAGACCAGTGATGCACTTGTGTGAATTTTGCACATTGTGGAAGAAGAAGGCGGAAGAGACAGCAGAAGAGCATCCATCTTAGTTTTTGCCCTGGCTGCATTCCGGGCGTGGCCCAGGCCCTTCGGGGCTGGGTGGCCACGGCCCCTGCTGCCTTTTTGGTGGGCGGTAGGGGCAGCCCATGTCAACGGGCAGCAGTCGTGCAGCGCCAACAGCTGCAACACCGTGGCGGGACGTTATTAGCTGCCTATGCAAGTTACCATGGTGGCAGTGGGGAACTCTGGAGCCATGTGGCTAGCACGGCCCCAATTTTCCAACGGTGGCTACAACCGGCTAAGAAATCACCATGTGGCAGGAATCCAAGTGAATCCAAGCTGGGGAGAGAGAAAGGGTGGTCGCATGGAGAAGGAAAAACATGGCGGGCGCCACGTGGGAGAACTGAGATGGCAAAACCAATGAAGAAGCCTTTCTTCTGTGAGCCTTAGTAAGCTTTAAATGTAATTTAACTATTCCTCTGTAAGTAGTGGAAAAGTGTTTGGGGGGATGAAGAGATATTTTCCTACACCTTGAGAGAAATTGTCCATGTTAGAAGTGCGTAGATGCTGAGATATTTTGGAAAGAGAAGAAAAGGAGCTTTTACTTCAGACTGAAATAACTCATCTCAACAAAAAAAGACAGACTCCATGGACTATTCTACCCACGCTCGCAGTGTATTAAAAAGGATGGCGAGTGGTTGGGAGTGGAACTTGTTTTCTTACTGCAGTAGTTTTTCTTGGCCGGGACTACTGCTTGTGATGGCAGTTGCAGCAGAAGAGAGGCTTTGCCTCTGAAGGACTCTTAATAATTCCATGTATTTCTTTTATCTTTGCGCGTTCAGTAGATAACGAGACTGGTGGTTTTGGGAGAAGGGAAATGTATCTGTATGTAGTGCCTTGATATGTTTATTATCATTATTCTCTTTTTTTCCTTTTTTCACTTTTAGCTTGTTAGAGTAATAAATATCTTTTACTATTTTAAGCTTTGGAGCCTGTTTTTGCCGTGTACTTCTCTCGTTCTCCTCTTAAGAATACAATTCATGGGGGAGTCTGGAATTTCTCCTGGCTAACCTATGACAACACTCTTATACTTTTGCCCTATGTCCTTATACAAATGCCTTATGTTAATAGTTTTTGGTGCATTATGAAAAAATGTTGGAAAACAATTTCAATTAAAATTCCAAAAATGGGAAGAACCCAAAGACAGTAGTAAACACAACAGTCACCACTGAAAATAAAATAAAGTTAGCTTATGAATGAATGGCAAAAAGCAATTTTGAAGGAAACAGTATAACAGAAATATTTAATCTTAAATCAAATGTGTTAATAACATAACAGTGGGAAAAAACAAAACCGTAATGGTTCATTCTCCTTTTTCTTCCACATTATCAGATGTGTTTATGACACTTTTAAATGGTCTCCTCTCAAGAAATTTTTCTTATATGTGATTTTCTAATAGTGTGTCTTTTTTATGCATCCAAATCTCATGTCACTGTCTTCGGATGCCCATGCTGAACAGTACACAGGTGCTGTATTCCTACTGTGTTCCTAGGTACCACAACTGCGGTGTGGCTGGTTTTCTTGAATGAAGAAGTAAAAAGGAGAGTTGTAGCCATATAGAGACATTTGCCTTATAGCTTTGCAATATTATAAACTGGTAGAGATTTTTAGTCTTAAACATGTATCAATTATATTGTTCTCATCACTGAATAATGTTTTGTAAACTGAATAATAAGTCACAAAACTCTTGCTAGACCAGGTTAGAACTGGAGAAAAAACATATCACTATGAGAGGCTTCACCTCTTGAGTTTGGTTCACATTCTGAGAAAATGCTGAAAATATTATTATATGAGAAACACTTCAAACAATTAAAAATTTAAACTTATCTTTCAATAAATTGTTTGAAATCCAAACCTAAAATCAGACTTGACCATTTTCAGCCTTTCAGGAATATCTGTCTCTACAGAACTTTTCCTTTCAGAAGCAATATAAAATATTACAGTCTTCTAAGACCACATTTTAAGTATAGCAGTTGAATCCAAGCTTATTGCAGGTTCCACTTTGTTTATGGTCCGCCATACTGTTCTCAGTTATTACTTAACCATTCTTTCAGCCCTTCTACTACATTAGCATAGACACTAATCCTTATATTTTTGTTTTGTCTGTGTCATCCTCCCCCTTAGAACAGGTTAGAGCCCCAAAAATACTCCAAAATAATTTGACTTCAACAAAGCTGAAATTTTTACCAATTACTACTGCCCTACATGTACTCTCATGCATATGCTCTGCTAGAGAATTAATAACGGCTTGTAGGCAGCTGTGCATAGAAAAACTATGTACTGGATTTTAACCCCTTTGTTGCCACAAGGATGCAAATGAGTTTTATTCTAATAGAGTTCCATTTTTTTTTTATGACTTTGTGCCTTCATCTTCCACCTTCCATTATAGTTTCAAATCTGTTGGTTTTTGTCCCTTGATTTCTTAATGGATTCTGGTTTAAGTCTGTCCTATCTTTGTTGTAGTCTGGGTCTAGCTTGATTCTTATTTTAGCTTGTACTTTGTATTCCCAATATCAAAAACCCCACAGCTTTAGAAAGTACTTGGAAATATGCCATGATCTTGATGATCTGCTGAACCAGTTGTATTTGGCATGTTCTCTACTTAGATTCCTTCATCCGCCCTTTATGCTTGCACAACCAGGCATTCCCATTCTTTCTCTGTTAATTCCAACTTAAAATTTTTGCTTACTATAGCATTTAAACCAGATTTTTAGAAAACAAAAAAAATTGTAAATAATACAGACATGTATTATTGAATGACATGTTCAAAATTCAAGTGGTAAAACCTTCAGTGACTGCCTAGTCTAGTCTTTCTTCCACGTCTGCCCATCCTGTCTTTCCTAAAGAGCTGGTATATCTCCGTAGCAGCACTCCATCCATAAACGTTATTCTACCATGTCTCTGTAATCCCAGTGAGGTTGTAGACCCCTTACCAAGACATTCTCTTGAAGCTGTTCTGCTCTGCTGCTCTCTGCTCTGATGATGATGTCAGCACTCGGTGTTCCTGGGAGTGCTTCTACCCTTGTTAACATTAAAGTCTGTGAGACTGTAACCCCCGAAACAGTAAATGAGAGAAAGAGGTGTTTAATTTAGGTGCTATTGAGTGCTTCTAGTAAGTGTCAGACACTTTGGGCTTTCACCTCTTCTGGTTTGCAGATTAAGATAATGGTTTTGCACTTTGAGCTACTGCAGAAAATCATTCCTGTTTTGTGAAAGCTGGGATAAAATATTAATTAATATCTAGACTGAGAGAGCTCATTAATAGTTTAAATGTTTTCCATGTGTCTCTTTAAACAACGCTATAGTTAACAGCCAAAAGGTTAACGTGCCAATACTAAAGGAGTACATCCTATAGTAGAAATGGCAATGTAAACTGTGCCCTGTTTTGTACTGTCTAGGTTCTCTGGATTGCTTACATGGTTAACTAGTATCTCTGCATAGCACAGCGCATTTCTTCAGAAAGGAAGAAGAGCTAGAAGGGTCTGAGAGGTGCCGGGGAGAGGAGAACAGTTTACTCTTCCATTGCAGGTGATATTTACAATTCATTTTAAATCTGAAGACTTTTACACCACATCTCTGAAGATTTTTAAGCTTTTGGGAGAAAGTGCGCTTTTAAAAATGTAGAATCATAGAATCATACAATGTGCTGAGTTAGAAAGACCCCATCAGGATCATCAAGTCCTGGCCCTATGCAGGAGAATCCAAGAATCACACCCTGTAGGTATGTTGAAGACTACTGCCATACCTGTTTTTTCAAAGCACTTTGTTTTCTGGTCAGAAAAAGTTGTCGGTGGTTATTTTTTTAGGGATGGTGGTGGTTTGGATTTTTGGGGGTAGAGGATGAGGACTGGGAAGGTTCTGAATTGAAAATTAACCAGGTGTTCTGCATGTAGAGGTTAATTTTCCTTAAAATTTATCTCATAGTTATAGAGGTCATTTGAGTATCAATAGGAAGTTGGATACATTATAGAGTAATACTGATATGTTGTTACTGCTGAAGTCAAATGATGAGTGTTCTTGTTTCTTGCATGGATGCTAAAGATATTTACTGTATTGTGTATATCCTACACTGCTATCTTTTTGATTAAAAGAGAGATTGCAAAGAGTACTAAGCCATCTAATATTGCAGTGGATTGTCTGCTGTGTGGAAAGAAAACTGTTCTGCTCTGAAAACTGAATGAAAAATGTTCAGAATGGTTTTTTGAGTTCTGTAAGTGGTGTTATTGGTCTGAGTAATAGTATCAGAGTTGTGTGCATAGTAGAGTGGTCCATAGTTGTTTATAGAAATGTAAAATAAACACCATAGAACCATTAAACTAGACCAAAAAAAAAAGGAATAAACATACATGATGATGTCCAAAAGTGGGGGGTTATTTTTGTTCTCAAATGTTTGGAAGACACTGTTCTACGTAACAGGAACCTAGACAAGAAGCTTTTTTATGGAAGGTTTTTCCTAAAGATGGTGAAAAATTATTTGAAGGAAAATAGTGGTAATCCTTGGTGTTCTATTTTTGGTTTGGCCAGCTATAAATCTAGATGTCCTAAGTGAACTAAAATAATAGAGTTAAATACCTGCTTCAATTGCTAATTAATTTAAAAAATTAATTAAGGTATTTTTCCATGTCAAAACATAGTGATCTGAAAATACATTTTAAAAACAACTTTCACTTGTGTGGACATGTGTCCATGTATGCACATTGAAATTGAGATTCCAGTTTAGTTATAATTATTCAGGAAGGTCAGGGTTCTAAGTTTTCATGATTTTTGTTGTGGTTTGGGAATGGCACTCCTTCTCCTCTTCTCCCACCCTCTCTGGTGAGACAAACAAAAGGGAGAGATTATGGTCTGAGGTAAGAGCTATTTACTGGAAACAGCAATGAGGTAAGAAAATGAACAGTAATAGCAACAACACTGATAACAACAGTGTACAAAAAGAGGGTGTTTTACATGCAAAATGCTCTCTGACCCAAACTGATACGGCACAACCGCGAGACAATGATCAAAATGACAGGCAGACCCTCTGCACCCACGATTTTTGTCAACCCAGAGTTATGCCCCTTCTTCTTGTAAGTGAGGGTCCCATGCTTCCACCCCCCAGCAGTGACCTGAGGTGGTATAGAATAACAACCCAGACACACCCATGCAGCTCCAGGTTCCGATCCCTCACGGCTGCTTTGAAAAATTAACCTCATCCTTGGCTGAAACCGGCACAGAAAGAACCATTATCACTCCCTGAAACACATTGTATCACTTTTGATTGAGATTTCTAGATCAGCTGTACTATGCAGCCATCAAGCCTGGAGCTGCAACTTACTAGCATCTTGTATTTCAGCATTTTTTCCTGGTTTCTTTAGTGATAACCTGCATGATAAAAAGGCTAGTTTACTAACATTTCAAACTAAGTGGTAATAAAATACTTTTATAATTTAGGAAGTGTGTTTTGAAGACACAGTAATATAGACAAAGGATATTAAGTGAGTTTGTATTTTGGGTTTTTTGGTTAGTTGGGTTTTTTGGTTAGTTAGGTTTTTTGGGTGTGTGGGATGTTTGTTAGTTAGTTAGTTAATTTGTTTTCAATTTATCTCCCTCTCTCCTGACCCTTTCTACTTGATTCTACTTTTATCTTCTGCATAACCCTATGTGAATGTACAATGCAGTCCAGTCTTTACTTTTAACACTTTACAATTACTGCATTTCAATTATGAACTATAAGTAAAATAACTTTAAAATTGTGCATGACATAAATACTGGCATTTGATCCAGCATATGAAGACACTGCTGTTTGCGTTGTTACATACAAAATCAAAAATATTGAAAATATCCATCTTTAAACAGAGATTTTGGTCATATTATTCCTGTTCATTCTTAGCTGTAAGAGTTGACAAAGTGGATTGAGCACTTCACTGGTAGATTGTAACTTGTTGAATATTGGTGCCCATAAGTCTGGATTAAAGTCTGGATTTCCAGGATTCTGAGACATTTTTGCATGGTTCACCTCATGCCGTATATTTTAGATCCAAAATTGTGGATTCTGCCTTAGATATTATTGTAGGCTATGTCTGTGAAACTGTTATTTCACCTTGATACATTTTTGGAGGAGGACAGGGTGAAAGGGGTTGCAAATCATACTTCAGGTAAACTAGTTATAAAGACTTAGAGAGTGTTCTGAGTAAGAAATTGTGCTTTCTTTATGTTCCAACTCCTATCAGCTTGGTACTGCGCAGGAAAAAAAAAATTACTTCCTTTTTTAGCTGATTCAGCATGCACTCAGCAATACTGACCCAGCTCCAGAATGAGCTCCTAAATGTATGATAACTTTCTCTCTTAATAAAGAGAATTTCAAGTAAAAAGGAAGGTTTTTCCCATAATCCTTCATTCAAAGAAGTGTAACTCATGAAATAAGTTCACACGCACACTGTCTGACAATATTCTCCTTGTAGTTCCGGCTCTGGAAAGATACTGTGTGTAGCACATCAATAATTTGTTCTTTAACCATAGGCCATCACCTAAGATAAAAGTCTTGGCATTTGGGAAAGATATATAAGTGGATCAAAATCCTCAGCTGGATCACCAGTCACAGGAATGTCAATTTGACAGTTATTCATGCGTAGGTTGCAGTCAGTTTCTGAATAAAAGGTCCTTCTATACTTGACCTGCATGTACCTTTCCCCTTAACTACACAAAGACACAATTTCTTTTACCCTGCACTTTCTAATTTCCTATTTGGAAACTTAGATTATATAGAAAAGGCAGTCTGTGATAAATTGTTCAATCCTGTGTTCTTCTCTCAGATGACCTTTAATCAGTTCTTGACTTTTTTTCTGTGAGTTAGATTCCCCTTAGAAAGGGTGTTCATTTAAGTCTTTTTAGCGGATACTTTTATCAGGGGCTGCACCATCACTTTTGACCCTGTACTGGTTTCTCTTCTTCAAAGAAAAAAATTATTAAACCCCCTTCAATTTTTTAATATCTTAAATATATGTTAGAGGGAAGAATTTATAGAATTAGAAGTGACAATGAAAACTCATTCAACTTAAATGCAGAGTCCACTGCATGTAACAAAATTTGCCAGGAATGAAGGTACAAATATATATTTCTGTTGCCACAAGCGCAGTCTGTATACGACTCTCAAATATTTGCATTAAGCATTAGTTTACATAGACCTGTTGAAAAAAAAATCTGAAAATCTACATTATCCATGGATGAAATTCTTTGACTATGCTGCCAATGCTTGTGAAACCAAATAAAATCCTGTCTCATATAATTCTGTTTATTTTGCCCTAAATGAATCACCAGAAACTAATGAACTTAAGTTTTGTATCCTTATATGTTGATATTGTGCTCTGCTTACCATGCTTGAGACAATACTTCAGGGGTTTATTTTTGGTTTTGGCAAGATCACCAAACATATTCCCCTCACTAGCTTCCCATCTCATCCCATGTTCCTCAGAGCATGGTAATAAAATGGCTCAGCATTTTCTCCTAAACTGCTTTAAAAACACTAAAGCTGGAATTTGTCTGTTGCTGAACACTCACATTTCATTGTCAAAAAGGCTGAAACAGTAGCTGACTGATCGGAGATTGGAGCTGTACAATTTTGCTGGGCCAGAATAATTTTGACACTGAAATAAGATTATGAAAAAACCCAGATCTGTAAATACATTTGCCAGCTAAAAATCATCTGCTTTGCATAACCTTCCTATCCAACTTTTGCTCTGTACTAGAGGTGGAGAGTTAATTTATGAAGTCAGAATAATGGAATCATAGAACTGTTTGGGCTGTTGGGCTATACAAACCTCCCTGGAACAAGCAGGGTCATCTTCAGCTAAGTCAGGCTGCTCAGAGCCCTGTCCAACCTGACCATGAATGGGTCACCTATCACCTCTGTAGGAATCTTCTACAGTCATCTGAGTCTCAGATACACAGCAGCTGTGGAAAAGTTGTAGGAAAAGAAATTATGTTTGTCAGTAATGGAAAATGAGCCTGTGTTATCATGTTATTCCATATTATCTTAATGTGGTATATATAAATGAGTGTTAGAACAGGGGAAAGGGAGACAGCAAATGGAAAACATATATGTAATGCAATAACAGACACACAGAATCATAGAACTCTCGAATTACAGAATATTTCATTTTAGAAGGAATCTTTAACGGTCATGTAATAAGCAACGCAATAAGCAACATCTTCAACTAGATCATGTAGTACAGAAACCCAACCAACCCCACCTTGATTGAATGTTTCCAGGGACGGGGCATCTACCACCTCTTTGGGCAACCATCATCACAAAAAACTTACTCCTTGTATTTAGTCTAAATCTACCCTCTTTAATTTAAAATCATTATCCTTTGTCCCATCACAATAGGCCATACTAAAAAGTCTATTTCCATCTTACTTATAAGTCTCCTTGAAGTATTAAAAGGACAGAATACAGTATCCCAGAGCCTTCTCCAGGCTGAGCAACCCCAACTCTCTCAGTCTTTCCTCACAAGAGAGTTGTTTCATTCTTCCAGTCATTTTGCTGGCCCTTCTCTGGGTGCATTCCAGCAGGTCTATGTCTTTCCTTGTCTGGAGGATCCAGAGACAGGTGCAATACTTCAGCTGCGGATGCACAAGAGCAGAGCTGAGAAGGAGAATCCCCTCCCTTGGCCTGCTGGTCAGACTGGTTTTGATGCAGTCATGGATACAATTGGCTTTCTGGACTGTGAGTGCACCTTGTGGGCTTGTGTCCAGCTTTTCATTCACCAGGACGTACAAGTCCTTCTCCAGTCTTCCTTGGACTTTCAACTCCTTCACCCTACAAACTCTATTGATACCAGGATTGGTTCAACCCATGAACAGAACCACTTCTTGAGCTTGTCCAGATTCCTCTGAACAGCATCTCTGTGCTCAGAGGCACAAAGAAGGATATGAGTAACTCTTTTTCAAAGTACAACACCAAAACTGTCCCCGGTGATTATTGTAATTAGGAATCTTACAGCACATCTTAATGGCAATGAACATCTGCTAGAAGTGAGACAAAGAGAGGATCAGAATTTAAATTACTGACTTCTAACACCCTCATCAGAGCCCATGCTTACAAATATCTGATAAAATTTGAATGAAATTAATTACTCTTATTACAGTTAAGGTGTGATTTGGGTTAGCAACTTCTCAATCCTCTACAGCTGTCCAGAGACGGTGCTGAAATCAGTCAGACTGAAGATCAGTTTAATTCAATCCAACTGAATAACATGTAGCAAATGAAAAATCAAAAGGAAACCTATTGTAAACTCAAATCACACTTTGCAAAAATAGTGAGAATAATTTGTCGCCTGAAGAAGAAATGAAGGAGATTAACTGTAGATAAAACACTGAATTTTTGAGAGTACAAATTTAATCGAGGAGGTATGGAAGAGATAAGTACTTCAAGTATAAAGAATGACAGGTGACTTGATGAAGATCACAAACAGAAACTGAAGATCAGTTTATTGTTAGGATTATTTTCACTTTGAATTATCTCTTTCAGACATGAAGCCTGAAGTGTGAGAGAATCAAAACGATCCAAACAGAAATTATTGTAAAGCTTGGTGGGAATCTAGAGTAGGAGAAAACATGTGGTAAAATAGCAGCATTCTACAAGACAAGATACCAATCTCAAATTTGTGTGATAAAGCACAAAGAAGATTCCTTTAAGTTAAATAATAACATTACTAAAGGCAGATGAGAGTAATTTGATGGTTAATTTAATGCTGGGATAATAAAAGCAAATAGTCATATTCTAGACAGATGTTGTTGAAAACACAAATTGTGAAACAGCTTGGAAGGAACCAGAATGAATCACTTGTTCATATTCCCACTGAATTGTGAAATGTGAATCTCAGGTTTTGTAAAGTAACTTTCTTGTTAAAACATTGTTAAAAAAATCTAAATTAATAATTAAGAAAAACCTGATTTTGAAAAAACCACAATTTATTCTAATGCAGGAATGATAATTACAGCATATGGAATTCTGGTTTTGATTTTCAGAGCACATGGAAACAGCCTCAGACCCAACCAAATACTACATTTTCCATTGTCATGTGAATGTTTCTTCCTCGCCATTTTATTCACTCCATTTCAATCTTTCTGTGTTCACAGGATTTTCAAAATGCTCCAGAAATCTGAGATTTCTCTCTGTGACTATTCCAAGAGGAGAGAATGATATGTAAACTCTCTTGGTTTTGCTGAATTTTGTACTAGGGAGAGTTGTTCAACCTTAGGCAAATCGCTAATCTTCTCTGATCCTCCATTTATCTACACGTAAAATAGGCCTAATAAAAAGTCCACCAGTAGCAAGCATGGAATTTAAGCTAGACAAATAGCTTATAGCAGTGGAAGAGTAAAATTGGCATAATTAATTGAACTGCAGTGAAACTAATCCTACTGGCAGCAGTAAAATTTTTCAGTCACGTAAGTTTTATTCTGTTACAGTCACAAAAATGCTCTAAGTGCGGTAAATATAATGTCCTTATCTTTCTCCCCAGTGAAGGGCAGTAGCACAGGGAGTAAGTATATTTTTGCTCATGTTGATAGTTTTTTAGAACTTAAGCAAAGGGAGAGTAAAATTTACAAATTCTGGTGAACCTGAAAAATGTTCTTTTAGGAGACTACTGAATTACCATTGAAACTGAAGTTGCAATCTTAATTTCAGCCTACTGAAAAGATACACACATGAATTTTATTTAAACAATCAGTTATGATTGTATTTTTCTATTCCTATAAACTCAAAGTTCCTAGGAATTTTAAGTTTCTTACTGGGAAAGAGGAAATCCATTATCATGATATTTATAAGCATTACTAAACTTAGTAGAGCTAATAACAAGGTCAGCAGGAAAACAACTCACAACCTTCTTATCAGTGAATTTAATTCTACTTACTTTTTGTAAAGTAACAATGTACTAGGAGCTTAGTTTTGCTAATTGAGAGCCCTCTGAGAGCAACTGATTAACTTACATGAGAAAAATCTTGAAATATTTCTGTTGAGTTATAAAGCAATTAAATATGTTAGTTAATAATACCTTAATTAGCTAATTTATAGATTAAAAAAAGGTATGAAAGAGAACTAATGGATGGAATTTCATCCATGAGGAAATAACTGAGTCTGGCTTTTCGGGTTCTTGCATATTTCTGATGTGTTAGTTTACATTGGGCAAATTCTAAATTATTGTTATAGACTTCTGTAGATGTATTCATCTTTTGCCAAGATACAGGTATCAAGCTATAATACAGATATGATATTGTTGACCTATGCAGACAAATAACAGCTCTTTCCTTAAGATTTTGAGATTACCCCAGGCACTCATACCAAAATGAAAAGGATAAACACATAGATGTTTAAAAATATAACTGTGAAAGTCTTTGACATCAATACAGTCATCGTGTCTTACAGTCACTGGGCCGTACAATCATAGGCACACATTCTTAATTAAAAGAACCTTAGCAAAAGTCACATGCAGAAAAGGTAGAATTGCTAGTGCAGCTAGCACTCTGGACAAAGCATCAGACACATGGGGAAAACCCACAAGATTGTCATGTTAGAGAATTTTTTTAAAGTTTTTCTGTCTATGTCATACAACAAATAAGTTCCCTTTGAACGATTTTATGATGCCCAAAAAATCATCCAAACAGTTTTAAATTTAGTACTGAAACACAAGTTTCAAAAGTTTTAATTCTGATTTGGAATTTTCCACAAATGACACTAGCTGTTGGCAACACCGGTGCAGTAATATATCTGTGTTTCTGTGCTGACACTTAAATCATGCTGAGAAAGAATACAATGTTTAAAAATACTAGAATCACAGAATCATAAAATAGTTTGGGTTGGAAGGACCTCTCAAAGATCCTCTAGGCCAGGCACCCCCTTGCTATGGGCAGGGACACCTTCCACTAGATCAGGTCGCTCAAAGCTACATCAAACTTGGCTTTGAAAATGTCCAACACTTCCAAACGTCTCATATTCTTCATTTCATTCTGAATTTTCCATGGTCTCCATATAACCCCCAAAATCTATTTATGCAAATACCTCAGTGTCAGGGAAAGAAAAGATTTCCCATAGCAGAATGTAGAATATTTATAGCACTGGAATAATTCTCAGGCTATAAAGGGTATGAAGAAAATTCCTTGAAAGAGAAATTGGAAGGAGGCAGAAGTTTGGAAGATATTAGATACTTCAGGACTTTTCTTATTATAATCAGTTACTTTTAATTATATCCAATAACGCTTAAAAAACTATTATAATTGTGATAGCTGTTTCTATTGAATGTGTAGCTTCATAAAAGATGCTTCAAAAAACCCTCTTTACTGGGGAAAAGAACTGTATTTCACACTGAAAGTACTAGTGAAATATGTTGACAAAATAGGGAGGGGGATGGGTTTTGTAACCTGTGTTTTACATTGTTCAACTTTGTATGACCTAATGTTTCTAGCTCACTCTAAATCTTAAAAAAGTTTTAAGTCATTCTAAAAGTTTCTACATAATTCTAAAGACCTAACTTTTGGTTTTTTAGTGCTCAAAGGAATCACACTTGATATAGGAAATTCTCCATTCACATCCCTTAGCATAATTGAACATGATCTTGGCCATCTTCAGCTTTTCCTGACCATGCTTAGTTACAGATTTACCCTTGAAAATCCCTTCTGTTCAGACAGGTTATATTTTGTCCTCACTGTTGCTTCCTACTATATCTGTGCACCAGGATAAATCTCTGAAAGCTGTGGTATCCATCTCCTTCCAAAATGGATTATTTTGCATTTTAATGATATTCTTTAAATTTAGTTGGATGGGATATATGAAGAATTTTATCCATCTGGGCCCATGAGAGAGAACTTTTTATCATTAAGGTCTTCAGTGGGCAAAGAAAGGACAATGCCCTTGAATTTTCCAAGGAGCTAGCAGACAGTCTTCAATTCAGGAACTTGTTTCCCTTTTAGTAAATCTGAGTGAAGGTATTATGAAGTTGCTTTGTCTACTTTGGGGGTCAAAAATTATCAGTAAAACCTTCCTAGATGGCAATGGCATGGATATTTGAAAGAAAGTAATTAATTTATACACACTTGGCCTACAATTGTCAGAGCACCAGCTAAAGTAACAAAGTTTCTCTTTTTGTTTCTGAGCATCAGCTGATGTGGGTCATTCAAATCCGAGAGTGAGTCTGCATAAGTTTAACGATACTGTACACAGAAAATATTTTTCCTTCTTTAAGTAAGTGAAAATAAATGCAGAAAAATAAAATGGTACAGAAACAAAAACAGATTTAAAGGAATAAAACAACAAGGTTATAAAAAGATATAAGCTATTGCTGTTGTATCTTTGGAAGGGCTAAATTGGTGTAAATCCACTGTTATGCAGAAGAAAAAGCACAGCATCCAAGTGACAGGATGATTGTGTTTCACCATGGGTCATCACAGAGTTGCAGTCAGAGCTGAGGTCCTGGTAGATACTTCAATCAGCTTAGTGCTTGTTTTTACCTGAGTCCTGTAGGCTTGTTTGAATGACAGCAGCATGATTCCTTCTTGAATTTTACAAGCTAATAGATCATCAGAGTACCTCATGTTGGAACATTCTTGTTCCAACATCTAAGTGGTTTTTTTTGCAGTTCTACAGTAAGCATATTATATTGCCAAAATAGATACCTAAAGCTTATATTTGCATCATCATATCGATTCCCCTCATTTTTTTTTATTTAAAAGTTGACCAGATTTTATATTTTCTTACTGGACACTGATTTTTATTACCTTATAATTGTGAACTACACCATTTTGGAGTAAATGTGTAATTGATGAATTTTTCCTTTGAAATTCTTGAGTAACTCAGAAGAAACTCTAGTCAAAAGCTCTGCTTACTAATGTTCAGCTAATAATTACTAGGTTTTTTGTATCAATTGCATTTTATATGCCCTGGATTGCACGAAATATACCTTTGAATTTGTTGCAAATGCATGGTCTGATCAACTTTTAAATTTTAGTCAAGTATTGAGTAAGAGGGGAAGGAATAATAGTTTTTTCCTTGCTGGCGTGTTTTTGCTTCATTTTACTTTGTGAAAAGTTGTTCTTAGCCCATTCTAAAGAAATATAGTAATATCTGAAAGTGGAGGTTAAATGTAGCAAACAGTTTATGCACAGTGTTCAATTTTTAAAATTTTTATTCAAGAATCAACTTTTTTTGGTATTTTGAGTCTGTTTTCATTTCCAATATGAGGAGGAAAGAGAATCTGTAGAATAATTAAGCATGATTTGCACATCGTTGAACAAATTCAAGCACATAGTGTAGACTATTGCACTACATCAATATGAATTAAGTATTCTGGAGATATGTATTTGACAAGTGGATATTATGCATGTTTGGAGCATGTAATTTGAATGCAAAATTAATCCCTTTAGGCAGCCAAGCTTCACCTTTTCTAAAAGACATATTTAAGCTTGTTATTTTTTTTTCTTGATATATTTATTGATAGGATTGACTCTTTATTCTCTCTCATATCTAGTAATATGTACTTTCAGCAATTAGGCTTTCGTTTGTACAATTCTAATTGCCCTCATACTGCCACCCGAATTCTGATTCCCACAGACAGATAACTTTTTCACTGATTTACTTCCTGGGATTATCAGAAACAGGATAATAATGCTGGGTGAAAATAGAAAATCCAAGCCTTAACCTCATTTTTTGGTACTGTGGTGGTAGCTGAAGAATAGTACTTGGTCCTTAACATATCAAAAAGACACTGATACAAGTATTTTCCCATTTACTTTACAACAGGCAAACAGAGGGATTTCTAGAGACCCAGGTTTGAGTAAACAGTCTGGATTTCAGAGGACCTTGTAGCAATCAGGTTGTAAGCAGTTAAATGCTATTGACATGGCACAAGCAGTCATGAGAGAAAAACTTTCTGTTTTGAATGAAGATATTATGCAGATCCCCTGGATATTTCAGCCTGATCTAGTGAGGGGGCTCTTTGGAGTGTGATTTGCTGTGTGATTTTCTTACAGTAGCTGCTTTTATTTTTTCAAAAGAGTGAAGATTGAAAGACAGAAGGCTAGGGCTTTCATTATGTGAGTCTAAATAGATCTGGCTGGTTCTGAGAGTAAACAACAGAAGAAAAGCAAAATGATCATGAGAATATAAACTTCCTCATATTGTCTGTGATTGAATGCAAAGCCAGAACATAGAGATCAGTATTTATATAATTAACCGTATGAAAAAGAGAGGTGCAAGCTACATACAAGGGGTCTAAATGGTAATTATTCCTTGGATATGTCCTTTCTAGAAAGTTATAAAGTTATGGTAGCAAAACTAGTGAGTTGTAGCAACTACAAATATACAGAAGCATATGTAGGCCTTACCTCTCTACCAAAGAACTACTGTATAGTCCACTGGATATACCTAACAGGTGAAGTAGTGAGCATTTCAATTATAAAATATCTTACCGTCAACAGGTTTTCTTTTCAGTAAATTCATTATATTGACATCTTTTCTTTCTTTTCAAGACGATACAAGGACCAAAATCATTGTATTTGGAACAGATAACACAAAGAATAATCCCTCTGAAATGGTTAATCTTATTCAAAATAACACTTTTATATATCACTGTGCTTTAAGTAAAATCAATTATAAAATTCAAATGTAAGACCGTAGAGCCTGTAGAGAAAAATATGTCAATATTTCTTGCCATGATCTAAATTTATATGTCTCTCATGAAAAACAGCATTTCACTTAATGGGAATAAATTGATTCAAAATTTCTGTGTTTTTACCACTTGAATAATTTAGACACTTCCAAAAGAGTAGTAGCTTTTTCCCTCGGGGTAATTCTATTCATATCAGTGGGAACAAGTCATTAATATACCATTTTACAATCTTGACCATAATTGGATGCTTTAATTTTGTCAATACCAAAGACTAAATATCTGTAACACTTAGTTTATAGCAGTTTTGATTGAATACAGACACGGGACTTAGGAAACAATCAGCATAAGATAAAAACTTTCAAGCCTCAAAAGCAAATAGTAGCATAGTGTCAGTTTCATGTACTTCAAATAAAGTAATAAAAGCAGGGAGAAAAGAAGAGAGAATTTCCACTGTTTGCTGAATCCATGAATTTTAGTAGAAGTTCTGATATTTGTTTGAACTTGTTCCCTTTAATGATCTGTTAATTGTAGGGAGAAGACTGGAATTGGAAGGCTTGTGGTTTGAGAAATTTTGTGCAGTACATCTTCTATAACATTATTCTACATAGTTACATATATGTTCACACAATAGATGAGAGAAGAAGTAAAACTATACAGAAAAATCACTGGCTTTGAACCAACCGAATAACATTTCATGATGACTGCCAGAGAATACCTGTATTTTGACATGGACACCATTACATTAATAAAAACAGTCAGAATTGTCCAGCTGGAAACAACCGTCTTTTCTAACTGGAACAGTCATAAAATTCCATTTAATTCTAGCTACATCTGTGGTGGGATGTTGGTCAGAGGAGTTCCTGAAACTCTTCTCACAGTGATTGGCTGATGAATACTTCCTATTTCCTTAAACCCTTCCAGATGCAAATGTAAATGAAGTATTTGACATACTTGCATTAAGCCTGTAATTGCTCTGACTTCCATCCACTTACAGTCCGCTTCTGCCTGAGGAAGAAGCTGCTTTTTCCCCAAGAGCAAATGTATCTTGAAATGAGTTTCAAAGCAAACCTCTCCTCAAAAACCTTGACTTGTCAATAAATTAGACGAACAAACAAACAAAACAATCCCAAACCAACCACCCTACCAAAACCACACACATACACACCCATACTCACACCCACCCCCCCACACACCTCAACCAACCAATCCACCAACCAAAAATAACAAAAACAAACAAGAAATCACAACCTGGAGAAAACAAGTAGCTATTGCAAATTTCAAAAAACAATAAAATACTAATAAGGTATTTAGGCTTAAGCAAAAATTTTTTATGATACATAGTAATCAAAAAAATTATATGTACAAAATGTTTCACCAAGAATTTATTTAAAAACCTGTTACATTCAGTATAAAATTCACTATAGAATTCAGTAAACCTTTTATCAGATCCTAAGAATCATAAAAAAGATGTGTTCCAGCATTCCATTCTTTCTTGGACAAAAACTTCATGAAGTTTTGATTCTTCAAGGGCACTCTAGAGTCCAAAGAATGAAGTAAAGGTTTTGCAATGGAGAGATGAGAATATATGCTATAATGGATAGTTTTCTGAAGTATTTGTTCACTTATTGTAAAAATACGCTGAGAACCTTTATTTGTACATTGTGTCTTTCAATGATAGATCATATAAAGGTGCGAATTTACTGTTCAAATGTGAAGACTGAAGATTTGTGATAATTAGTCACAAACAAACTTAATCCAAAGATTTGTTGTTGGTCTGAGAAAATGAAAAATAACAGTAATTTCTATGGTGATGTAAAAACAGAAATTGAGGAACTGAAATTAAGGACTTCTTTTTTTTTCTCTGCCTCCAGCTTTTTACAAGAGGAAGTATTAAAAAAACCCTAGGTGATGATTTATTGGCTTATGTTACCCAAAACATGCTTTATGTATCTGGACAGTCATGCAAATACTTGTGAACATTGGAATTTTAACAGAGTTTAGTGACAAAAAATGTTCATTTAATAATTGGTCATTTCAAATTTTGTTTGATATGTCTCTGCTAGTATGGTTTTTAAAATTTCTTTTATTTAAAATGTTATCAGTGATATTTGGAGGAAAAACGAGTAAATAATTGAACATAATTTCTGACTAATTGTTCAAGTACATGCTATTCAACAGCTATATTCAACATATAAATAGAAATAAAATTACAAAACATTCCCAAAGACCAAACAGGATTTAAATTGTCATAAATATGGATATAATTCCTTTTCTAGATGTTGCCAAGAGCAGAGAAAGGCTGAAATAGATGAGTTATAATATTGTTGGAAATGCCACATAGAAGTAAAGAACAAGAACAAAGGAAACCACTTAAAATACACTTTTGAAGATCTTTTATCAAAACCAGCAGAATCAAATGCATTTGATAAGGCAAAGACTTCCAGGAAGGCACCAACACATATTCCAATGAAATGCCAGTCCCAGCAGATTTTCTAGAAGAAGAAGAACAACTGTATACCCGAGAGGACAAGGTAAAAATGAAATGCTGTTTAGAGGCATTAACTTTATTCAGGTGCCTAACAGCATTATGCTGCATAAAGGATTTACCATAGTATTCTCACCATTGCTGTCAGGATCATAGCAGCATAATTGTTTTGTAAATACACACAATGGAAAACACCAGCATGTATAATGTGAAATTCACTTTATATACTCTAAATAATGCCAAATAAAAAAATGCTGCATTTCAAAACCTACTTACATTCATTACAATAATCACTGCATTTCTGAAAACATTTGTGTTATCAATGTAAGAAAGGTTAGAAATAAAAGAGAGATTTTACCAGGAAACTATATAAA
>VZRJ01011314.1:51960-97065 GCA_013397565.1 Ptilonorhynchus violaceus
AAGTCCTGCCTGACCAACCCAGTGGCCTTCTATGATGGAGTGACTCCATCAGTGGACAAGGGAAGGGCTACAGATGTCATTTATCTGGACTTCTGGAAAGCCTTTGACATGGTCCCCTACAACATCCTTCTCTCTAAATTGGACAGAAAAGGATTTGATGGGAGGACTGTTCGGCAGATGAGAAATTGGTTGGACGGCGGCATTCAAAGGGTGGTGGTCAATGGCTCAGTGTCCCAATGGACATCAGTGACAATTAGTGTCCCTCAGGGATCTGTACTGGGACAAGTGTGATTTAATATCTTCATTAATGACATATATGAAGGGATCAAGTGCACACTCAGCAAATTTGCTGATGACACCAAGCTCAGTGGTGCAGTCGACACACCTGAAGGACCGGATGCCTTCCAGAGGAATCTGGACAAGTTCAAGGAGTGAATCCACAAAAATCTCATGGCGTTCAGCATCACCAAGTGCACCTGAGTCAGAGCAAGCCCCAGTACCAACAGAGGCTGGGGGATGGACAGGTGGAGGGCAGCACTGCTGAGAAGCACTTGTGGGTGCTGGTGGATGAGAGGCTGGACATGACCCAGTAATGTGCAACAAAAAATATCAGAGATAAGCACTGGGTTCTCAGCACTATTTTGATCCACATATCTCTGCTTACTTAGATCTCACTAACACTGATGTAACATACGATGAATATCCGTTCTATAGAATCTGAGATCTTAACAGAGGCTTCTACGCAAGAAACAGTGGAGGCACCCCATCACTGGAGTTAAGCTGCATGAAGTTGAGAGGAATAATTTAAGTTTAGAAACTATTTCTACTATGATTCCATGATAACTAAATTAATATTTCCCTACCTAGATTAGGAAATTGACAGTGCTAGCAGTGATTGCAATAACATCAACTGTATTTGGAACAATTCTTTCTAGTTGCTCATTTGCATGGATTAAATCTCTGAATGAAGTGTATCACAAATGCAGTGTAAGCATACTGTCTTGAATTAAAGATAAATAAAATAGATAATGCATGCCGTAGGAGTAAGTAGATCATCGGTCCTCAGATTAATCCTGGAATTCTTGAAGTTCAATTGAAGTTCACAATTGAATATATGAACATATGCTAGTAAGAGTGAACAGAAGTGTTAGCTGGATTTCAGTTCTGTAACTCTGAATACCTATAATGCATACATGACATCTGACCTAGACACCTGAGGTTTCCATTGTAATCAATGCAGAAAAGTAGTCATTACGAGAGTGCAGTTCATCTTATCCTAAAGCAGATGTCTGAAATACTTTAGTGTACTTTTAGATGTACAGATTAAGGTAAGATGGATCACTCCCATTAAGTGCCTATTGATTGAAAAGGGAAGCTTAGTCGACTAGGTGAGGTTAGAAAGTAGGCTTGCAAAGTTAGTTGAATCTCATCCTTAGTATTTTACAAATGCCTTGCAGTATATTTAATGCATCTTCATAGTTACCATTGACTATGGCAGTGATCAGAGTATTGCTCTAGCTAACCAAAATCTGTGCTACGTACAGCTCCTAAAAGCATTCTAAAAATTTACTGCCTGAGGTGGTACCAACAGAGTTTTAAAAATAATTTTTCATGTATTTCATTGATTATGAAAGACGGGATTCTTCAGCGTATTTCATCCTACTCCCTGCATTGCTGATGCTTATGGGTATATTCTTAGTTCCATAGTCTGGTATGTATATCTGCCATGCAGAAGGTAGACTTTGATAAACTATACATGAAAAGGCTTTTATTACACAAAGGAGAAAAACAGATAAACAAAGCAAAGTATTATTTCTCACTCTGGAAGGAATCTCTGAGTAGCTGGAGATGTTGAGGGATATTCATATGAATCATAATCAATCAAGTGCTACCTAAAATTGTTAAAAGCCAGCATACAAACAATCACTGATTTGGTTTCCAAGAGTAATATTGCAATTTCATATTACTGGATTATTTATGTATGATACTCATGAAATAACTCTTTCCCTAAAGTATCTTTGCCCTCCAATATCATGTTTGCAAAAGAATGAAAGTTCTTGCACTTGAAAGCTTATTTTTAATTTATTTTTATAACTGATCTAAGGTTGTTTTCACTGGCCTGAGTATATTTCCCACTAGAGTATTCACAAACATTGTAGTAAGTGTCATGTCATTAAAATAACTAATTGAAGTGAACTTGCAGTCACTCATATAGTTTTTATTTCCAGAGAAAAGAATGGATTGTATCTTCTGTTTTTCCCTGTCTGTATTTAGAAATTAGAATGAGCATTTTAATTAGTATGCAAAAATGTTATGAGTCAGAACATTTTTCTCAGCAATTCTAATGCCTTTAATCAAAACATCTATCAATTCACTGAATTATTACAATCTGGAAGTCAAGAAATATATCAAAGGGAAATCTAACTCCCCTATGGGGACTTTAAAATTTGCATCAGTAGTGGAGTTGCACTTGTAGTTTTGTGCAGGTGTCTGTGCAACAGTTGAGTTCTAGGTGTAATTAGTTAAATAGGGGGGAAAATATAACGTAGGTACACTTGCTCTTCAAGTTTCACTCAATAAGCCTCCTAAAAAAATGCAATACAATTTTAATTCCTTCATTTTTGTATTGGATTTCTTATGACTTATGAACATCTTTCCTATTATACTCAAATTCAATTATCATCAGTTTGGGATACTGTTTTTTTCTCCCACCTTAGAATGAACTCCTAAAATAGTTTCTACCTCTTGCCTAAGGAAGTTTGATATATGGACAAATGAGTCTGTTTGGAAATAGACCCTAACCCCTTGTACCTCTTTAGAATTAAATTTATGATTAATAAATACTGATTACAGAACTAAATCATTGTTACTTCATGGCCTTTGGGATGAAAGTGGTATATGAATGCAATGTACATGACAGCTTTGAAACCTATCAACCTTTCTTTTTAAACTGAATTTTAGAAATATGGTGAAAAAAAAGGAGGAAGAAGCCAAATTTAAGTCTAAATTTGGGCCAAACCCCAAGGGTCAACAGTAATTGAAGACAAAGAATCAGTATATCCTGGGTCTTCACATATCTCATTCTTACTTTAACAGACATTAATAACTGTCCGTTTAAATTGCATTTTTTTATGTCAAAAGGATGACTCTACATTAAAAAATCCACACATCATGCAGTCTGTGGGGCATGTCAAAGCTTTATTTCTCTTGGTTCAAATGTAATAAAGTCACCTTCTTATAAAGGCACAATTTCATCATTAACTGTATTTTGCCGGTGCCAATATGTCTTTGTAATACTGTTTCTTTCATTGGGGAGGCTATTTCACATAAGAGGAATAGGATTTAACAGTTGTAGGGAGTGACCTTATCATTCTCTACAACTACCTGATAGAAGGTTGTACCAAAGGGGTGTTGCTCTGCTCCCAGGTAGCTAGTGATAGGATAGAAAAAACTGCATCAAACAGCACTGACTGCTAGAAAAAAATTGTTCACTCAAAGTGTTGTCAAGCATTGAAACAGGTTGCCCAGGTAAGTGGTGGAATCACCATCCCTGAAGGTGTTTAGGAGATGTGCAGATAAGACACTAAAGCTCATGACTTTGCATGGTTTATTGGTGGAATTGGCAGTGCTAGATTTACAGTTGGACTTGATGATCTTACAGGTCTTTTCTAACCTAAATCATCCTATGACTCTGTGATTCTATGTTTCTATGAAGAATGTGATAGGAGTGATATAAAAAAGCATGTTCAGTAGTCATGTCTTGTTGCAATGCCATTGCTTGCCTTAGGTTTCCTCCACATGTCCAGTGAAGTCCAGAAGTTTTTAACTCTTAAAGTTCAAGGCAAATTTTTTCATTTGTATGTTGTTGCCAGAATCCAAACAGAAACCAGAGTTTAAATTTTCCAAAATATCAGCTATGGATATTTAATATCTGTACAGAATTTTCTGAGTTTATCTTTGACTATACCAAAATTTGCCGGCCTCAAGTATAACCCTGGTTAAATTTCTGAAATGGTAACAAAAGTACTGCTTTTTAAAGAGCCCAAAACAGGACACCTCCCTGACCTCTGAAGGGAATATGATATCAATTTAGCTGAGTGACATTTCTCATTCAGAAATGTAAGGGGAGCTTCAAGATTACTATGTGAAGATCACAAGAGACTGTTAAAGTCATTTGACCTTTACAGAACTTTTATATTTCCGCTGTCTGTATCCGCTTTCCAGCAACTTCATTATTTATAGCAGGCCATTGAAGTCTACAGCCAAGACAAATGGCAGACTGACCCCTGTTTTAAACTACAGCTAAAGAAAGGAAACTCACAGAGAAACTGCAGCCGCCCGCCACTTACAATACAGACTTTATTAGAACTGAACTCTAGTCTATAAGAAAACCACAAATTTACACATCTGACTTAAAGCATTAAGTGGTCTCTAAGAGTACTCTGAATAATTCCAAAATCAGATAGGTTTTTTTGTACAAAGAATTGTCTACATCTTATATCCTATTGGTATCTTGGGGATGATTTAATACAAACTTTGTGGTTAACCACAGCTAAAATATAAGACAAATCTAAAGCCATGATCAAAAGTATCTCTATTTTACATTTTCTAAAATTTGTTTTAAATATTAATCAGAAAGTAGTGCTTGAACTTATAGCTTGATAACAAAAAAATTCTGATTATAGAGCTATTTCTCAGACAATATTTTGCTTATCAGTCTAATTTTTTTGCTAAATGGAAATTCTATGAAATCTTAAATCATGTCTAGACCAACTGAATAACAAATAAACAAGCAAACCTGAAAATATATTCAGCATATTAACATTTTGCACTGGACTACCAAAAAAATGACTTTTTAAATACATATATATAGTCTATATATTGTCAAATCTGACTACTATTACTATTATTCATAATTTACAGTAATTAAGAAACCTTAAACTTATTTTTGGATTAGTGTTTGTTTCTCCCCTCCTCAGTGTTTTGGAAATGTGCAGCAGATACCAACACATTCATAATAACCACTTGAAATAGTGTTCCCTGTATGTGAGTACAAGATAATGGATGCATAAAATAAAGAAGGGCACGGAAAATATTGGAAGCTAAGTCCTTTTACCATGCTCTAAAACAATCTCTTTATGTTGGAGCAAAAGTTTTTACTAACACTGCTGGAAATGTTTTGGATATCTTCTTTTTTCCTGACCCTACCCTCCAAAAAGCGCAACTATTGACTTTTCCAAAATTGCTATCTCTAAAGGGTACAAAACTCTCTTTGAAAAAGGAGGATTTACATTTATAGAACTCTGCACTATTGGTCTAAATGCCAGTTGCAAAAATAAAGAAATGCAAATTCCAGCTTTCTATAAACTTGCACAAAAGGGGCCAATTTATTCAGTAAAAGTGAACAGACCCTGGAAGAAGTGGTACATTAGATTTGTGCAGGATCAAATGGCAGCACTTCAACAGAGTTAGCAGAAGAGATATGGCAAGTGAAATTACAGGAGGGAAGTAAATTTGAATTTAATCTGAGGTTTGATAGCGGTCCATCTGATATTTCTGAAAGGAGAACAACTAGCTAATTATAGGTTCACTTTGATATGATTCTGCACTCAGATCCATAACTGCAGTCTACGCATAGCTTAAATTCCTTAGGTCCAAATCCATTACTTAGGAAAATGATTCTGTGGCCAGTGCTTCATTATGGATAGACTTAGTTTGTGTGGGTCAGTTTGAGACTAAGTTTATAACAGGGCAGTTTTTGTCAAATGAAAACTTTATAACAAAAAATAAATCAGAGAATTGTTAGAGTTGGAATTGACCCCTGGAGTCCAGTCCAACCCTCCTGACAAGGCAGGGTCACCTAGATCAGGTGACACAGGAACTTGTCTGGGTGGGTTTGGAATGTTTCCAGGGAGGGAGACTCCATGACCTCTCTGGGCTCTTATTCCAGCACTCTGCCACGCTCAATGTAAAGAATTTCTTCCTTATGTTGAGGTGAAACTTCTGGTGGTTTAGTTTGTGTCTGTTGCTCCTTGTCCTGACACAGGAACTTGTCTGGGTGGGTTTGGAATGTTTCCAGGGAGGGAGACTCCATGACCTCTCTGGGCTCTTATTCCAGCACTCTGCCACGCTCAATGTAAAGAATTTCTTCCTTATGTTGAGGTGAAACTTCTGGTGGTTTAGTTTGTGTCTGTTGCTCCTTGTCCTTTTGCTGGGCATCACTGAAAAGAGTCTGGCACCATCCTCTTGGCACCTGCCTTTGAGGTATTTACACGCATTAGAGGGATCCCTTCTCAGTCTTCTCTTCTGCAGACTAATGTTGCAGACCCCAAATCATCTTCAGGACCTCCCCTGAACCCTCTCCAGTATCTCCTCATATTTCTTGTACTGAAGAACCCAGAACTGGACACAGCACTCTGGATGTGGCCTCACTAGGGCTGAGTAGAGGTGGAGGATCACCACTCTTCACCTGCTGGCCGCACTCTTCTCAATGCATCCCAGGATACCCTTGGCCCTCCAGGCTGCAAGGGCACTGCTGGCTCGTGGTGAGCTTGTCATCCACCAATACTCCCAGGTCTCTATAAAATAAACACATCACAGTTTTAAAGATAGACAATGTAATTATTGTTACAGAAGCACAGAATCTATCAGGTTGGAAAAGACCTGTGAGATCATCGTGTCCAACCTATGGCTGAATACCACCATGTAAACCAGACCATGGCACTAAGTGCCACATCCAGTCTTTCGTTAAACACCTCCAGGGACAGTGATTCCACCACCTTCCTGGGTAGCCCATTTCAATATCTAGTCACCCTTTCTGGAAAGAAATTCCTTCTAATGTCCAGCCTGCACCTCCCATGGCACAGATTGAAGTTATGTCCTCTTGTCCTGTTGCTGCTTGCATGGGAAAGAGGCCAAACTCTACCTGGTTGCACCCTCCTTCCAGGCATTAGTAGAGACTGATAAAGTCTCCTCTGAAGCTCCTTTTCTCCAGGATGAACACCCCCAGTCCCCTCACCCACTCCTCATAGGACTTGTGTTCCAAACTTTTCACCAACTCTATTGCCTTCCTCTGGACACACTCTGGCACCTCAGTGTCTTTCATGAACTGAGGGGCCCAGATCTGAACAAGGGTTTTGAGGTGTGGCCTCACGTGTGTGCCATGTACAGGTGGACAATCACTGCCCTGGTCCTGCTGTCCACACTATTGCTAATCCAAGCCAGGATTTCATTGGCCTTCTTGGCCACCTGGGCACAAGCTAGCTCATGTTCAGTTGCTGTCAACCAGCACCCCCAGGTCCTTTTCATCTGAGCCACTCTTCCCCAAGCTGGTAGCACAGCCTGGGGTTGTTGTGACCCAAGCGTAGGACCCAGCGCTATACATTTGGCCTCAGCCCATCAATCCAGCCCATGCAGATCCCTCTGTAGAACCCACCAAGCCTCAAGCAGATCAATATTCTCACTCAACTTTGTGTCAAACTGCCCGAGGGTGCACTCAATCCCCTCATACATATAATTTATAAAGATTAAACAGAACTGGCCCCAACGATGAGTCCTGGGGAGCACCACTGGTGACCAACCACACGGACATATCTCCATTCACTAGCACTCTGTGGGCCCAGGCTCCCAGCCAGTTTGCTCAGTGAAGAATACCCCCATCCCAGCCACAAGCAGCCAGTTTCTCCTGCATTGGGAAACAGTAGCAAAGTCTTTACTAAAATTTAAGTAGATGACATCTTCAACCTTTCCTTCATCCACTAGGTGGATCACCTTGTCATGGAAGGAAATCAGATTGGTCAAGCAGGACCTGTGTTTCACAAACCCGTGCTGGCTGGGCTTGATCATCTGATTATTCTGAACATGCCATGTGATGGCATTCAGCATTATCTGCTCCATTATTTTCCCTGACACTGAGATCTGACAGCCGTGTAGTTTCTTGGACCTTCCTTCCAAACCATCTTGTAGATGGATTTGTTAACCTCCAATCAATTGGGATGTCTCCTGTTAATCAGGTCTGATGGCAAATGGTTGCAAGTGGCTATTGTGGTTTAAGAACGGCATTCCCCAACTTTGTGCTCCCAGTGAAACACACCAAGCCATGCACCACTCACTCACTCCCCACCTTCCCCTCCTTCCCCTGGGAAGGCTGGAGAGGAGAATTGGAGGCACAAAAGGTAAAGATCATGTGTTGAGATAAGAACTACTTACTGGAAACAGCAATGAAATAAGACAATGAATAGTAACAGACTGTACAAAAAAGGTGAACTATTCACACTCGATTCCTCACTACATGAAAACCTCTGACAATACACAACCCCTCTCTCCACCGCTCCTGATCCAGAAAGGAGCCCTTAACCTGATCACAGCAACGATGTGAGATGGTATAGAATAATGTCTGGGTCCTGCCCATACCATCTCCTGGCTATGGCAAAAATTAACCTTGCCCTGGCTGGAACAGGATGGTGGTTGTGTAAACCCTTCTGCCAGCTCCCTCAGTACTCTTAGGTGGATCCCATCTGTCCCGATAGACTTGTGAATGTCTGATTTGTGTACCGCGTTACTACCCGTTTCATCCTGGATTATGGGGTTTTAATTCTGCTCTCCATTCCTGTCTACCAGCTCAGGGGGCTGGCTGCCCTAAGGATAACTGGCCTTGCTATTAAAGATGGAGGCAAAGAAGGTATTAAGTATCTCAGCCTTGTCCTCATCCTTTGTCACTATGTTTCCCTCCACATCCAATAAACAGAGGACTGTCTTGATACAGGAATCCATTTCAATTTACCAACTGGTGGAAAGCTTACCTGAATTAATTACAAAGGAAGGCTTCTGATAATGTAAAGCTGAAAAATCCTTATTGTAGGTAACTGTAAGTGTATATGTTAATACCAGATATGTATTATTGCCTGGCTGATTGACTGAATTTCTATGCTTTAAATTCTGTGAAAGTCAGACAGAACCTAGGTGATGAAAATTGTAATGTCTTCTAACTCATCATCCTCATAGCCATTATAGATTCTGTTTATTGAAACTGCAATAATATAAATTATTTTACAGGTAGTAAGACAGTGTCTGACATCTTGTACTTGAAGTCAGATGGAAGACTGCCAGCAGCAGAAATTTCTTTGCTGTAGCTGATTTATTTTCCCTGTTTCCAGCTTGTGATGAAGTTCAGTATTTGGAAGTTTTATGCCTGCAGTAGTTAAGAAGCTTCCAGTATAAAAAGCAGGATTGAAAAAACCATGTTAATAAAGTCTCTATTCTCTTTACAGGAAAATAGTTTCCTGTGTTGACTGAGATTCCAGCAATGAAAGAATTTTGCAGGAAGATAATTTTCTGTAGTTGGGTGGGACTTTTTTTCCTTCACTTTAAGAAGTATATCTGTAAAGAAAACTCCTCAGATTAATCACTCTTTAAATTTTCTCCCAAGCTGGCAATGACTTATGTTGTCCTCTTATCCTTTGGAAAGATCTTTACAGTTTTAGATTAGGCAGGAATTTATTTCTGAAGCCATACCTCATAATAATGACAATAGCCTCAGTGAATGTTCCTCTTCTGTGCTATTCATCCACAACATGAATTATATGAAGGGTAGCATTTTCTTTATAATTACAAATGTTTGATTTTTGTGGGGAAGAAATTGTAATGTGTGAGTAGATCTGTAGTTTAGAATTGCTCATTTTTTTGCTGGGGTAATAATTACTGTTAGAATGTCAGGATGTCACACCATTAATTAGGACCTTGAGTTATTTTCCAAGTGTTTTTACTCAAAAGAGATAGGTTTTGTTAAACCTCCATTCTCCTGCTGCTTGAGTAGTCATACTAGTAGTCATAGGAGACTAGGTGGATATAGTGCTACACGGTTGAAACTGCAAACAGAACTGAGAACTGTACCACAGCGTCCGCTTAATATTTTAGGGAAATTTGTTAGAAGACTACCTTTTTGTTCATTTGACTGGTTCTACACTTCACTGATGGTAAGGATTCCTGGTATTCACTACGAATAGTGTAGTGAATTCCTGGAATTCACTACACTATAATGAATGAGGCATAAGCCCTGTGTTTGTAAACCATCAGTCTTGTCTCAACATCAATTTAAAACAAATTTTCTTTTAGTAATTTAGAAAATATGTGTCTATTTGTAAATCTATAAAGAAGTGGAAAGCCCCCTATTTTGTATGCTATTATAATTCTTACCCGTCTGACACTGTCTTAATGATCTCATCTTTTGTTCAGTGAAGTCCTTTTAATTACCTACCCATCCAAATTCAAATAGGATCCTACAGATTATTTTCTGTTTCATGAAAATTGTAACAGTGTAGTAAACTGTAAGTTTTAAGTGTTAATTTGACAAGTACTCCTTGATATTCCCAGCTATCAAAGTTTCTTGGCGTCTTAAAGATCATTATGTATTACAGGTTATGCTGTTTTCCTGTCATGATGAGAGGTGACTGTAGACTCAGTGAAATGTTTTATTGTGACAAAAAGAGACAGGCTATTACTAAGATGCACAACTGTATGACAGTGATTTTATTCTTTATTATAAACTCAAAATTTAAAATTACAGAAGGCTTTTAAAGTAGCTTATAAAAATCTACTCAGACAGTTGAGTAGCACAAACATGCTTGAACTGCAGATAAGAAAAACAAACCCTAAGTATGTCTCACAACTCTATACGAAGAATATTAAGAGATTAAATTAAGGCTGTTGGTGTCATATTATGTGTTATATTTTGTCATATATCAAATTGTACCTCCTGTTTTTATACTCTTCTTTGTAACAAATCTTCAGACTAAGAAATTCATATGTCTTATTCTGAATGTTCATTCTCTTGATAGAAATCTTTAAGATGACTGTACAAGGAAATAAGACTATCAGAAACCTGTGCCAGTCTGTGCTCCCACAGATAAGGAGCAGTCCTTCTATCTGCTGTCTGATCATATTCCAAATATTCATTTTACATGATGTCAGGAATATGGATGAATACGCACTGATAATATAAAAATAGCTTGAGAAATAGAAATATTTGCACAGCAGATTTGGGGTGTGTCTATGACTGGGACCACCGACAACAGAGGATATAACATCACAAAACCTGTGAAGTTTTTTTGTTCTCCCATTGCCATTACAAAACAGATATTAGTGAGCAACAAGATAACAAACCAGAATTTGGCCCAAGGCCAAATTGACATTGGCATTGAAATTGCCATTGATTGACAGTCAGTCTCCAGTGGTAGGTATTTCCAAGGTCTTAGTTTTAGGGCCATTTTTTTTCAGTGTTGTTATAAATGACTTAGACACAGGTGTTCAATGCACACTAAATAAGTTTTCTGACTTCCATGGAATTCCTTGAAATGATACCAATAAAGAAAATTCTTCTTTCCTCTAGAGGTTCATGTAGATCCAATAGCACTTGTGACACACCTGAGATGTCAGTGGGACATTCAAAAATGCCCTAGAGTACACTGCCACATAAACAGGGGATGTAAGCATTTCAATTATGGAGCAAAAAGGTCCAACATCTTTGGCAGTCTAAATCCATTACAAAATACAGTAATTCAAAAGCAACTGATCCCTCTCTCCCAAATAAATTGCAGCCCTTGCTTTTTCTTTTTGTTCACATTATTTCCTTCACTTGACCTGATGGAGAACATGCTTAGGAAATAGTGTGGGGGATTTTCTGTGCACCAAGTTAAAATCAACACCTTCAATTTGTAGTTAGAACAGATGGGAGTCTGGTGAATAACACTAACATGTGCTTTCATTCACTAATTAGAGGCAGACAGGAAACCAAATTTTGACATTCCTTCAAAAAGATAACATTTGATATGGAAACAAGTAATTCTCACTTTGAGAGGGAAGATCTGGCTGCCAGTGAAGTTCTCTAAGTCAGATTCCAAATATTTTGGACTTTTCCCATGATAATATTAAAAGTGTGAATTATCTGTCCAAACTTTATTCTTACAGAATCTGATTATAATTCCCTATTGACATTCACTGTCCTTGACATATTTTATTCATTTTATCAGCAATGAGTGTCTTTGTGAGCCAGACCGATCTATTGAACTTTACTGTTCTCCAAATTATTTTCCAACACTTTAAAATTCTATAAAGTACTTCAAATAACTTTTTGTTCTGCAAAGTGAATTTAAGATTGGTAAAAGGTGTTGAGCCTATAGAACAAGTTATAGCATGAACAGCACATCAGATCTCCAGCACTGCCTTTCCCGATTATTTAAATTCTGACATACAGGTAAAGACCACACCACTATAGTCGTGTGACATTGGCTGGATACCAGCTGCCCACCAAGCCACTCTATCACTCCCCTCACCAGCAAGACAGAATGAGGAGAAAATAAGATGGTAAAAATCTCACGGGTCAAGATAAACCTGTATAATAAAGCAAAAGCTACATGTGGAAAAAAAAGAAAGCCAAAATATTTATTCTCTACTTTCCATAAGCATGCAATACCCAGCCACCTCTTCGGAAGCAGGGCTTCAGTACACCTAACGATTACTCCAGAAGACACACATCATAATAATGAATGCTCTTCCCCACTCCTCTGAGCTTTTATGGTTGGGCTAATGCCATATGATATGGAATATTCCTTAGGTCAGTTTGACTCAGCTGTCCAGGCTGCCTCAATGCTACTGAGCAAGTTATATTTCTTTAAGAAGAAGTCTATGCAGAAATGGGAGAAGATGTTGGAAAATTCTTTTAACTTTAGCACAATAACACATATTCCCTATATCTGTCCTTAATGTGTAGTTTTGTATCATACAGTGCTTATTACAAACACCAGAGATTAATGTGACCTTGTGTTAACTCCCTACATCTGTGACTGACAAGTCTTGTGCCAGCTAATGTTTCCTTATTGACTTATATTAGTGATCAATATGTACTAGTAGATATCTTAGTTTTGAGAACAAGGATTGTGTGTCAGAATAAAGAATTATAAGAGCAGTATATTACAACCTGACTACTTATGTGAAACACTCTCAAAGAGAAAAAATTTTCCAGAAGATCTGGAACCATATCCAAATAGGTCCACTGAAATAATTATCATATATATACGTATTCAAGAAATGAGATGAATCTAAATAAGTTTCAAGAATATAACCTGGTCTGTTAAGTTACTGGGCATGCATGCTTTGAGGAGAATTCCCCCATACATCCATCACTGCTAGTAAAATAATGTCAACTTTCTAATCCAGTAAATTGTTTCGAGACTTTACTTCCCAGTGACATCAAGGTCTTGCCCAGCCCCAGCGTACTGATGGGGGGGAGCGTTGGAGAGACAGCCTTGATGCTGTGCCAGCACTGCTGAGCAGTAGCGAAAACCTGGTCTGTTATCAACTCCTTTCTAGCTACCAATGCAGATGAAAAGCACTATGAGGCACCCATGGGAAAGGTTAACTCCAATCCAGTCAGACGCAATCTAACCACTATGGAATAGTTCAGACCAACTGATTCTTAGGAGTTCTGTTCAGGGGAGTTCTTTTTGAACCATAACATGAAATGGTGTGTATGTTTATACACATACTGCATATGTGGGGGTCCATTTGTGCATGTGTGAGTATGAGCCATTAATTGATACTTTAAAATATTGCCTGTCTGCAAGAATGTCTTCATTTATCAAAGATAGTCTTCTGTCTGCAAAGCAGTGAAAATGAACTTGCTCTTTCAGTCAAAATAAATCTCTGAATGACGATAGCCTTATGAACTTTTTTGTACGACTTAGTGGTTTTTGAAGAACAGTGTCAATCTGGTTTTCTATATTGATTTATTTAAGCTACATGATAAACTATATTCATTTGACATGCAGTGGTATGTGATAATAAAACCAACGTCAGGTACATAAATTAAGATTCTAGAATTTATTTATGTATACTGTATATATTTATTTTAATTTTCAAATCCTCCTGTTCATAAATTTGTAACAAAATGTGCAGAAATCTTATGTGTTTCAAACTAGACCTACTGAATGCAACTGTCTCAGTAGTATATGAATTATATTTCTAATGACAATGTATAACTAGAAAAAGAGAAGAGAATAAGTAAGGGATGTCATTCACATAAACAAATTTTTATGCTAACTTCAAGAGGAAACTTTCAACCTTGTCTAATTTATGTAGCCATAAGAGAATACTGAATTTCTCTTTGTTTTTCTATGTGTGCAAAAATGCATCTGTTTTTCTTTGCAAATTAGAGTATAGTATGCTTTTCTTGCTAAGAAAAAAGAAGTATTTTTCATGTTTAATAAGAGTATATTTTAGAAGCATGTAGCTGTAAAAGCATGTGATGTAGCATTATTTGGATTTTCCTTTTTTTTAAACAATGCAAATAAACACAATTATATACATATATATTTATATATTTAAGACCTTGTAAAATACCAGTTTACACCCATAAATACAAACAGAACAGAAAAGACAAGAAATGCAATACAATAGACCAATAAACAATAAATGTGGCCACTCTAAGTGCTATTGTCAGCCAAAGTGCTTAGGGTGTTTTTAAGTGACTCCCAGTTCTTGTTCGTTTCTATTAACTGCCTACCTGGTGACACTAAAATCTAAGGCAGACTCACTTTATTTGCATTGAATTGACTGTTAAGGTGTACTAAGAGTTGTATCCCTATTCTAGACGTCTTTTACAGAAGGACATTCTCACTATTTCATCTAACAGTGCCCAGTAATGACAGTTTCACTCTAGCCACTTGTACAACCTCCTTGCAGACAGACATTGTTTTTTCCTCATGTAATAGAAGGGTGGAAACATTAGTTTGGGATTGAAGGGATTAATGATGCTCAGGCAGTTTTCTGTGACTGCATAGGATGAACACAATTGTAACAAAAGCGAAAGGAAAACCATCACATTGTTGAAATGGTCAAATGAAGAGAAGCACTGGGCCTAAGTTACCAAGCAGGTGGTCTCAAGAAATGGATATGGTGGATGGGTGCCCTGAAAGAAGAGAAAATAAGGACACTTCAAGTCATTAAAGTCTTAGGTTAAGGTATGGTGGAGCTGAGCTCAATTTGAACATTTTATTCTGATGATGATGGAAGGATTCAGTGAGGCACTTGTGACATGCTAAAAAAAAAGGGTAGAATTGAAGAGGCCACTAAGGAGGAGTTATGTTCTAGTTTGTGGATGTAGTTACCGAAAAGACTGTCCAGTGTATCAGCTAGGATAACAGCTGAAAGAGGGAGCTGAAGGTGCCATGGTGTTGTGAATCTTTGTGTATGGTGGGCTTCAGACTAAATAATAGCTGCTCTCCTTTTTCTCTCCATGCTGTAGGACATAGCAGATTTCATTTAAAACTGTGTGTCTTGAAAATGCTGGGAGATGTATCACCAAAGTTTAGTGAAAAGGGCTTACAGAAAAAGTTGTACTACAGGGTTAGTCTTGTGCATGTGTCTTTTAATTCCACATAGCACTACTGGAGTCTTGAGGTAGAAGAGCACTTAAAGAATGCTGTCCTTGTCTCTCTTATTGGGGGAGAAGAAAACAAGATCCTCTCTGTTTTGTGCTTGTGCTCTTGTTATGGACATGTTATCACTATTGAATGGTTGCAGATGTAATAAGGTGCTTTTCTGTGATGGGAGCTCTCACAACAGCCCTGCACAAAGCAGGATACTGGCTTGGAGGTAAAATTTTAAGAAGGAAATTCAACCAGGTGGCCCTGGGTATGCATCTGCTAAAAATCTCTCCCCTTAAATAATGTAAAATGTACAAGTGTGAAATATATATTCGGGTCTAATAGATATTCTTTTGCTAGTTTTAGTGAATTCTTTAGCCTTTTGCAAAGTATTGCAGCTTGAGCTAATGCTTATTTTTTTCTGGTATGGGAGACTAAGATATGACTGCTTTAAAATAAAAAACTCTTGGTTTAGGATATCCCACTGTTGCTGTGATGTGAGAGTTTAAAAAAAAATAGGAGGAAGGTTTGTGATCTGTCATTTATTTTTATTTCTAAAGAAACAGAAGCTCTGAGTTCACATCATTTCATGAATAGTAAATTTAATATCATATGTCCAATACTTCAGTGAATATCACTGTTCTTCTTGGATGTACAGCCTTGTAACACTAATACTAGGAATGAGTTTCATAGAAAAGATCTTAGTATTGACAGCAAAATAACAAGAGATTTTTGAAAAAAAAAGTAGAAGTTACTACTCCATAATCAGATGATATTGTTTATAATCTATTTTTCAAAATTGATTATCCTTACTTGCTCAAATGAATGGTTCTTTTGTTAGAATGTATAGATCTAAACTCCAGGAAAGTAGAAAAATGCATCAATGTTCTTCAGCTACATGCAGATTTCAGACATTTGCAATAAACATCACTGGTAGAATACAGTATACTCCTGCATAAATTTTGTTTCAGTAGAGTATAATATAAACTTTATTACACTGCTGTTATAAGAACAGATGGTAGCTCAGGCTGACTGCCAAAAGACTGTCTCATTCGTGAATATTTTCATATGTTCAGTGTTGTGTGCTTGCTTCATTAAAAAGAAAATCAAATGTGATTCACTTTTGGTGTGAACAGTTTTTGTAAGGCATTCCTAGTAAAGGATGAACTTTGGGATATCTATTCTGTTCACAGAACTGCTCCTCTGGTGTTAGAGGATAATACTACTGAAAAGGATCCTGCACACAAAGCACAAAAATAGAAAAATATGCCTTGATATAATAATATTTGAAATAATTAAATATATAAGAATTACCTACACTTATCAGACTTCTGTTTTAACCTCTCTCAGGAATTTTTAGCTTTCTTCTAGGTCTTGCAATCCCTCACTGCTATAGCAAACAAGTTGAAGTCAGCATCTTAATGCCGTTTCAAAGACTAGCTCTTGAAACACTGCTGTACCACAACATAAGGATTGTAGGAGAACTACGTATGTAGATTTGAGTTGTGGTTCTCAAGACAGTGAAGGTTGGTGGTGTAGGCTTACTGCAATTCAGCGTGGCTTAGATATGCTTAAGAACTTGTCTTAGCTACTGTAAACTTGACAATTTTCCCACAAATTTGATATCAATTGCTGTTACATTTCATCTTCGCAACTATGCATAGGAAGGGGTGGTATTCCACTGAATACGATGAATCAAGTCAAGAGTCCTTTTAGCCAGAAGGTTCAGTAACGAGCTATCTGCTCACAAGTCTTTTAAATAAAGCAAGTTTATTTCAATCCTGAACGAGCCAATGCATTTGGGGAGATAAGTTTGCTTTTTTTAAGACAGAATTCAACCTGGCTGCTGTGACATCCAACCCAAACATTTTGCACTGAAATGGAAATGTGTAGCAAGTTTGAGTCGAAGGGTTCTGGGGCAAGAGCACCTCTTGTTTCTGTTCTCTAAAAGCCCACAAGTACTCTTTTTTGAACTCCACTAAATTGTCTGTGAAATCCACTCATTTCTTACACTGCTCTCTGTAAGTCCTACCCACTTCCCAATCACCTTTTTAAATTCAATAGTTTCTCAGATCATGTTCAGTTGTTCCTCATGGGCTAAGTTAGCAATTAGCTAAATCTTAGGCATAGCTGTCTGTTTACTGTACTGCTTGCTTTCCTTCATTGCTTGAGTATGAATTTTCACTGGTACGGTGTAAATGATGCTGAAAAGAACAGATTGCAGCTGAAGAACTTTCCACCTATACATAGTATATACTTCATGATTTTAGGGACATTCATCTTGTTTTTGTGAAGAGGTGCTATTAGATCAGATATGTAGAATTACCCCAGCTCTTGACATCCTGCAGCTGCTACAGGCAGATCAAGAGAGTTTTATAAAGCTCTTACAGCTAAACTTTGTCAAAACAGCTCAGTATTAAACCATGACAGGAGTGTTAAACCTTGGCAAGCAGAAAGAAAACCTTTTCTAAGAGCTACACTAAGACTGGAGGAGTAGGGCATACTCTAACTACAATGCTAGTGTTTCTACTGTTCTTTCTCAACTGTTCTAGGTGCTCATGCTTTTTAGTGTCTTAATTGTCTGCTTGTCATGTTTCTCTGTGACTGCAAAGCCAACAGCTCTGTCAGGTTTTCATTTTTCTCTCCTTAATGATTACCTGCTTTTAACTCTTTCTGCATTCATAGAACCATAGAATGGTTTGTTTTGGAAGTAAATTTAAACATTATCTAATTCACCTGCCCATGCCATGGGCAAGAATGCCACCCACTAGACCAGGTTGCTTAAAGTTTTACTCCAACCTGGCCTTGAACACTTTCAGGGATGGGGCATCCACAATGTCCTCTGGGCAACATTTTTCAGCGTCTCACCATCCTCACAGTAAAGATTTTTTTCCTAGTATCTAATCTAAACCTACTCTCCTTCAGCTTAAAGCTGTTCCCCCTTATCCTGTCACTACATGCCCTTGTAAAAAGTCCCTCTCTAGGTACTGAAAGGTTGCTGTAAGGTCCTTCTGGAGCCTTTTCTTCTCCAGGCTGAGAAATTGCAGTCTCTCACCCTGACTCCATACGAGAGATGCTTCAGCCCTCGGATCATCTTTGCAGCCCTCCCCTGGAGCTACTCCAACAAGTTCAGACCCTTTGTATGCTGGTGACCCCACAGCTGAATGCACTACTCCAGGTGTGTCTCACAAGAGTGAAAGAGTTGCCAGAAGTACGAAGACACCCTGTAAGAGAGTATCTGCTTTCTCTGCTCTGGGCTCACTGTAGTCTTATGAAGACCTGTGATTTATACAATTTCCACACAAGATTTCCATGGTTCAAAAGTATCTTCTTAACAATTAAAGAAGGATAACTGGGATCAATTTATTTTCTTTTGTGTGTGGTCTCATAGTAGCAGTCATTTTGCCATCACTAAACCATTTATATTCATGTAATAATCCTTAGTTGAAATTAATGGCATGGTTTTCAAGACTTACTCAGTTTTCTTGCTTTATGTTGTGTCATATTTTCTGCAAAAAATAACAGCATGGATATATTGTCAGATAACTATTTTGAATACTAGCAATTTAGGTAACTTGTACAATTTATTAACACTTTACCAACATGTTAGTAACTAATGTATCCTATAAAACTCATCAAGTTATGGAGAAAACCACCATGCTGTGCTTGCCATGGAAAATACCTCGAGTAGTGTGTAAGGAATATTCAGAATGAAAGTGAAAATATCTAGTTAGTTTCAATGAACTGTATCATTTGTTTTATTACTGAAGCAGACTACATCTCTAAAAACTTCTCAAATTGGTACACATTGTGTAAGTTAAAGATTTTTAATATCATGATTGACAACTACTGTTTCATCTGCAGAAGTTTTTCTACAGGTAATTCTAGCATGAAGCTGAAATCTCAAACCTTAGAAACACAGAATATATTCTATGGAAAGTGTCATCCCAACTGAACCATTTTTACGTATATATTTTAAGACTGTATCTATATCTATACGTTTTCAGCCAAGACTTTCCTAGACTTTGAGTGAATATTGTGAAGGATTATGTGTTATACTTCTTGACTGAGAAATACTTCATTTTCTTCTGTGGGAAACAGTATAATCCAGCTCTCAGTGAAAAAGACCAGTTAATTATCATGTTGTAATTAGACCTAGATATATGAATGTGAAACTGTAATTAATATAAATACCAATGGTTATGTGTATCTAGGTCATTCTTCCATGCTTGACAGTGTCTGAGAGTGGATGTGAAGAATATCTTTTGCACCTAGCAGTTTTTTCTTCCTTAAATCTGTCAAGCTGCTCTTTCAACCAGTCTGCAAATCTACTACTGCTTGTTTAAGTGCCTGAAGGTGCATACCCAGTTTACCTTGTGCCTTCTGCAGAAGGTGGCCACCCTTTGCAGAAAACACCAGAAAACTTTGTGAGTCTTTGTCATAAAAAGGGAACACAAAGAGCTTGGCTAGGCTAAAGTAACTGGACAGATTGACAATAGTAAAGAGCTGCTAAATTTGCAGTTCTGACCTAACCTCGAAATCAGTGCAAGATAGGAGTCCTGGGAAATATTATACTTACCTTATGCCTAGTTTTGTGAAGATAACTAGTTGTTCTGTGGGATGACAGGCTATTCGAACCTCTGATCTGGCTTAGAATACTCACAGGGGCTATAATCTCACTGAGAAAGACCATGAAGGTACTTGTTTGTGATTTTGTTTAGGATACTGCCACTCTGTCTGACCTTCTCTCATAACCTTTCCCAGGTTGTTTTTTTGCATTAACTAGGATCATAATTCTGCATGAGGAATTCCATAATTTGATTTCATGTTGCTCTCTTTTATTTTTGTTCTAAATCTTATGTTTTTAGGACAGGCATGGAAAAATCAGAATTCTGTGACTTACTAGACAGACAGTGGAAAGTGAAGCCTGAAATGGCAGCTAGAGAGGAAACAGGCTTAAATAAATGCACTACTGATTGCTTTTCAGTCAATAGTAGATAAATAGATGTCAGCAACTGTTAGAGGTACTGGGAGATGCATACATTAAAACCCCCCAATATTAGATTAGCCAGTGCTACATTTAGTCACTAAGTCAGCAGGAAGTCACACAGTAATATGATCTGTAATTCAGCACTTTTACCTCTGTCAACTTCATTATCTGAACTTGGAACTAGCCCTCAAATTTCCAGATACATTGTATATTGACAAAATGCTCTTAGGCAAGTACTTACTTGTATCTAATGCTACTTTTGCTATTACAACTACTAAAGCAATGAAAACTCTATACTAAACAGTTTTCCGTCTTCACTGGTTAATTTGACTTCCACTTGAGTGCAACTGAAGACCATCCTGCATGCTGTCTGCTGATGTTTGGCTATTGAACGCTTGACGTAGTACTTTCTTAAAATAGAGGCAAGGTAACATGTTGAAAAAAACCCTCTGTTACTAGCACTTTATCTGTATTCATTACTGTTTTCCCACATTAGTTTCCTTTATGAAGTACATTATTTGTGTTCTTGCAAGTTAGTATGAATAAGTAAATTAAGTGCAGATATTCTTTTTTAATCACATTTTTAAAGAATACCAAATATGCAGAACCCAATCAAAATGCTCCATGGATCTTTCCTTAAGAATGATAATTAAAGAGATATACTCTTTTTTTACCTTCCTGCTGTCAAAAGAAAAGAGTAACTTGTGCTGTCTGTCAGGGGTTGAAAGTCTGATAGTCTGATTTTCAACCTGTTACAGAGATCTAAGTATAATTTCTCAAGCTTTAGACAACACTGGTATGCCAGGAGAAATTTAACACAGACTTGCTTAAGTAAATATTTCCCTAGACGTAAGGAACAACATCCCTAAAGTGTTTCAGTACAAAAAAGCTTTGCTGGGTAGGTGATTACTTGCCTTCTGTCCTGTACTGGTCTTGGCTGGAATAGATCGTAAAAGATGGTGTGGGACTATGTTTCTGATTTCTGCTAGAAATTATTTTAATAATACAGAGGTGTTCCTGTTGCTGAGCAGTGCTTACACATGGCCAAGGCCTTTTCAGCTTGTCATACCCACCCGCCAGTGAGTTGTCTGGGGGTTCAACTAGGTGTTGGGAAAGAACACAGCAAGGACAGATGACCTCAACTGATTAAAGGGATATTCCATACCATTAGGCATGATACTCAGCATAAAAAGTTGGGGATTGTGGTCTGGGAGCCACTGCTCGGGGACGGGCTGCTCATCAGTTGGCTGGTGATGAACAATTGTTCTCAATATTGTCATTTGTCTTTCTCGGGCTTTATTTCTCTGGTTTTTTAATTTTGCTTTTCATTACATTATATTATAATAATAATAATGATAATAGTTATTATTATTGCTATATTTCTGTTATTAAACTGTTATTATCTCCACCACATATTTTCCCACTTTTACTCTTCTGTCTTGGTGTAAGTCAAGTTAAGGGGATGGACATTCAAACATGAGTTATCTTCCCTTTAGGTTTAACCAATCCCATTCCACCAATAAGGAGAAGGAGGGAGGGAGGATTAAAAATATATCACAACAGGCAAGAAAAATAACATTAAAAACCACTAGTTACAAGGTTGCTGAAATCTCAAGGACTTCCAAAGAACAAAGAGGAACTAAAAATGCAGTAGAAACCCCTCCCCCAAGACGGTGCCCTCTGTAGATGACTGCATGTGGAGACACGAAGATGGCGACAGCCATCTCCTGACTCTGAGTGGAGAGACAGAACAAAGAGATAAAAAAACAACACAGAAAGCAAATCTCTGCAATTACAAAACTCGCTCTTCTCCCAAACAACAATCAACAGAGAACACAGACAAAACGAAAAGAAAAACTTGGAGTCCAAAACAAGTCAAATGCCCCTCTTATCTCTCCATTGGCAGCAGTTCCATCAACAAAGGTGGCTGACACGCTGTTTTGGCTGGAACTCAGTCAGCGGCTGGAATTCGCGGTGGGACTCTGTCTTCTCCTTGTCGGAAGCAACCAGCAACTGGCTGGGGTGACCACACAGAGTGAGGTTGTTCTGCTCTTCTTGGCACGATGCCGCATCTCCAGACAGGCACCCACGGAATTTGCTTTGGAGCAGCCAAGAACTGCAAGATTTTCCTCTTGGAAAGCCCTGCTCTGCTCTGCACTGTGTGCAGTTTTGGGCACCAAAATATATGAAGGATATAAAGCTATTAGAGTTCAACCAAAGGATGGGCTATGAAAATGGTGAATGGTTCAGAGGAGAAGCTGTGTGAGGAGCAGCTAAGGGTCACTGTCACAACTTAAAGAATACAATCAATTTGTTTCAAGCACTGTCAGAGGAGGAAGTTCCCACAAGACAAGCAACCACAACAGGCACAGATGGCAAGTAGGAAGGTGTTAATATCAGGCCTACACAGAGGTGAAATGTTTGGAATTAGCACACTTGACAAGATTCCACCGTGCAGACTGGGAGAAAAGCCTGGATGCAACAAAAGGAGACTGCCAGGCCTGGTGAGACAAATCTGGGTAACCTATTTGGACAAAAATTCCTGCCATGGCAAACTGTGGGAAAGGAAGGAACTACGTACACACATATCATTCAAGTTGTGGTAACAGCACATACATCTCTGGATACCCGAGACTTGGACTGTATAAAAGTGGTAACTCTAGAATACCCTAGGGACCCCCATCACTGAGAAGGACAGCGGAAGAAGGGCAAGTGGGATGCTGCAGGAACCCATGTGATGGTGACTGTACCCTCCCCATCTCTGCCTGCCTCCCTCCCTGCCTCTCTCCCTCTCGTTTACTATTAAATAAAATCTGAACTATTAACTTCATATGGTATCTTTTGCACCTTTATTCAGGTAGAAGCATCTTTTAATAACCAGACTCTAATATTATTTTAGGAGTGGGATGCTAATGTTGTTCCAGTGGATCGTAACAGTCACTTGACTTGTTCAGCCTGGAGTACAGGATACTGAGATGAGGCCCCATGGCAGTCTACAACTTCCTCACAAAGGGAAGTGGAGGAGCAGACACAGATCTCCTCTCTCTGGCTCCCAGTGACAGGACCACAGGGAATGACCTGAAACAGTTCCAGGAGAGGTTTAGATTGGATATTAGAAAAGGGCTCTTCACACAGAGGGTGGTTGGGCACTGGGACAGACTTCTGAGGGAAGTGGTCACAGCACTAAGCCTCATAGAGTTCAAGAAATATTTGGGCAGTGCTCCCAGGGCCAGAGATTGTCCTGTGCAAGGACAGGAGTCAGACTTTGATGATCCTGAAGGGTCCCTTCCAATTCTGGATATTCTATTATGGAGTTTTATGACACTAGGGCATGAGGCTGGGGAAAAGATCAGAAAACTATTAGCAGAAGTCATGACAATTCTTGTCAAGTTTTTGGTTTTGATAATGATTTCGTTTGTTCTCTATGCAGAGTAAAGAACATATTGTGAAAATACGTAGTGCTTCCCTGCATTCTGCTTCCAAATGAATCCCCATATGGCTTCCAAGATACAGTATTTGAGTAAAAGACTTTTGTGTTTGTAAATTGTCTGTTTCCTTCTTAACAGTCTTTTCTGCTAATAGAAGAAATTGCACTACAGCTTATTGTATTTCTTTCTTTTAAAGAACATGTTTGAATTTATAGATGCAATTCTTTAGAAGGTATTAGCGGAAAAATAAATAAAATGTTCCTTTTTCATTAAACACAGCATGGATAGGGATTTTTGTGATTAGAGATTTAGGGTCTATGGTATTAAAGGAATTTCTTGAGGTAGTGTGATGGCATGTGTATTACTTGAAAGGTATTACTTTCCTCCCAACACACTAGGATAAAAACTTTTTTAACAGTTTCATTTTGGCAAGTGGCAGTATTTCAGAAGGGAGATAGAGGGGGAGATTGTAAATTGAAGGTTGTTTAACTGATGCCATAGACCTTCTTCAGCAAACCCTCTTCTTGCTGAACTACTGAACTACTGAACTCCATCTGCAGCAATCACTTACTGCTCTTTGGTTCAGGGCTGTTGACATAGACTGGTAGAGATGATATTTCAGAGCCCGAGAGCATCTTTTTCTGGAAATATGAAGCCACACCTGATAAATTTTTGCTGTTATTCAAAAGACAAGTTAAGAAAGATTTTAAGGAAAAAAAGCTCAAGGTTCTTCTCACAGCTATTCAGTATAGAGATGACTTCAGGGACTTAGAGAAGACCCAGTCTGACAGATGGGAGATATCTTTGCTCTTCAAGTAGAATTAGAAGAGACTGAGAATGCACTGCAGAATGTGAAATGGGATTTAGTGGAAGAAATTTTTTTACTACTTCTTTCCCCACTTTCCCTCTTCCAGGGAATTCCATGCCTTACATAAAGTAAGACACAAAAATATATATCATATATATATATACACACACACAAATATATGCATACATATTTATTTAATGTATTGAATATAATAAAATTATTTGGTGTTTGTTATTGCCCTTTGGAATTGGTCAGCTCTGTCTCCACGTATGTAGACATATGCATCTTTGATTTCATATGACATACTTGTGTCAGAGACTGAAATAATTAATGCCTTAAACATTGTTCTGAAGTTTTCTTATTATAGCAAAACTGTACAAGGAAGCCTCCGAAGCCCGCTTGTCCCTAGAGATGCCTGACTGGAACTTTGGACTAAGAGTTAAGCCACTGAGATTACATAAAGGGACACCTATTATTCAATCACCTCAGGTCTGGGGAGAAGTGAACAAGGCTGGAGGAGAAGAAATCCAAACCCAGCATCTGTGCTGAGAATCTTCCCTGGCTGGGTTTGGAGAGGGGGAGGCCACAGCCCACAGAGCCATTTGCTGGGAGCAGCAAATGTTTGCACAGATTTCCCTCCCAGCCGAGGTGGGGGGAGCAGGTTTTGGTGTGTCGTAACCTCTGCTCAGAGGCAGTGAACCCATCCTCCCTTATGCAAACTGGCTCAGCTATGGAACCCCCAGCCCCAGGAAGGCCACAACCATGGGACATTCACATGAGAAGCAGCTGAGGGGGTGTCTTAATCCATCAAAGACCCCCGAAAGTGTGCCCCAGACTCATTCCTGAGGCCTTGGACCACAGGTCTGCACGTGATGCAAAGTGATGCAACAGATCCAGAATCTGCTGCAAGAGACAATGGCAAACTTACCCCTGCCCCCGGGGGCGGTACCTGGACATTCCCACCTGGCCTGAACGTATATTAATCCCTCAGATTCTATGTTTCTCAGGGGGACCCTCACCACCAAGAAGACCAGATGGAGAGGATCAGTGGAATCTTGTTGGGATCCATGGAGTGGTGATATTTTCTTTAATCTGTCTCTGTCACTCTCTTTCTGTCCCCCTCACCTTTTTTCCTATTTCTTTCTCTTCCTTTTTCTCTCTCTCTGATAATAATTACACACTATTGACACTGGCATATAGTCTCATTTGCACCCTAATTCGAGCAGAGAAATTTCTAAGTAATATTAATAATCAGACTGTGACAATTTCGCTTTCCTGTTTCTCAGTAGCTGAGTAAACTTACTTGGATAAGAGTAACTGGTATAAAAACTTCACTTGACAGGACTTTGAGCATACGTTCCTTCTACATGACCTTTACACTGCTCTACTTTGACTATTGGAATGTGTAGGATTATGATATTTCTTAAATGATTTTTAAAAAGTGTTTTAAATAAAATTCTATGTTACTTCAGAATGATATGAAATGGTTACTGTGAGAATTGACACCTATACATAATCCCTTGAATTATTGTAAAGCATGACTTAGGGAATTTCTTGCTTGATCTTCTAAATCCTTTTTTAATTCCATGTCCCATGAATGTGAGTAGGCTTTCATTCTAGACATTCAGTATCCTACACAGTTTCTATAAAATGCTTCTAGAAATAATTTTTATGGCTTTCAAATTAATGCAAATGTATCATAATGATTCATTTCTTTAGTATTTATTTATTAATTGTTTGACCATCACTTTTAAGTGGTGCCAAAACCTGACTCTGAATAGCTAAGTATTAAGATAGCCATGTAGTTTTGTTGACTTAGAATGCCTGTCAAATCATTACTAAGCCTTGGTAACATGTTAGTTTCCAAGTTCTTTGCCACTGTTTTTTGAAATAATTTTTCGAGTACATTTCCATTTCCATATAGATTCCTAAGCTAGAATCAGTGTGATTAAGTTTTGACTTTATGCAACAATATCTTTAAGACTTCGTTATGTTTGGACTGTTTCAGTTAAAGTGTTTTTCACCAAAGCATTCATTGTTTTATTAAATGGTTGCTAGGGTGGTGGTAAATGTATTTAAGCAACAAATAGCCTAATTTTTTTTTTATCCTTGTGATGCCTTATCTGTTTGAAAAGCAGAGGCTGAGGCCGGATAAGAGGGTAAGAAAAAGTAAAAATTTATTTTGAGGTACAGAGAAAGCAAAACCTTCCCCGGGGTACCCCTGGGATCAACCAAATTTGTAGGGACTGGGCCCAATCCCTGCGGGTGGAGCAAAGCAAGTGTAAATTGTAAAAAGAGCGTAAAAACGGCTTAAAAACGGCATAAAAATGTATAAAAGGTAAGGGGTGTGTGTCCACACACTCAAGGTTCCAGTATTATAGGGTTTCAGTGAATTATTATAGTTTTGAAATATTCTCCAATGAAAAGCAGAATTTTGATGAGGCTATTCCTTGTGGCACATTTCTGTTGGGAGTCTTTGCTACTTCAGTAGCTTTGTTTTTCTGTTGTCATAAAGCGATATCATGTCCAACTCTGGAATGCTTGGTTCTGTTCTGTCTAGAACGGAGTGCATTATTATCTTATGGATTTCAGTGGAAAGTTACAGGAATTCTATTATTCTAACATTACATTCTAATGTATATAAAGCTAGAAAAGCAAAAAGTCCCCTGACATCACTTGTTTTAAGGATTTGCTTTCCTAACTTTTATTTCTTTATCTTAGGTATGTCAAGACAATATAAAAAGTTACACAGTTACTTCAAATACTCCTTAAATGAACAAACTAAACTACAAAAATAGAGTTCCTTTTTAAATGTGTGACTAATAGACAGCTACACTTCAAAAACAGAACTACTGTAGTGCTGTATTCTGCTTTCGTGTTGTCCTGGGTTAGTCATATATTCTATTACCACCAACAAAAGCTGGATAAATTTCACAGCTGCACACCTGGTCCCTGAGGGACTCTTATCTCAACTGAGATAAGCACTCCTGCCGACAGTAAGTACCACCCATCCTGATTATCTAATCTCAGCTAATGGCCCATTACACCACCCATCCTGATTATCTGATCTCAGCTAATGGCCCATTACACCACCCAGCTTGATTAATAGCACGATCTTGGAATGTCGGAGGACCATGGGGATCATCCAAGCTCATTACCAAGGCAACCAATAGAACATCAGGAAAATCCTCTTCCATTGTGAAAGTCCCCGCCCCTGGGGGAGGTGCCAGCCAAGAAACATAGCATAAAACAAGGGTTTAGGATGGGAGAAAACACCCTCAACTCGATGGGACTCCACTCTTGACTCGACTCTCGACTCGATGGGACTCTCGACTCGATGGGACTCTCGACTCGACTCGCCTCGACTCGACTCGACTCGACTCGACTCGACTCGACTCGACTGGACTCCACTCCTTGGAATTGGACTCAGCTACTCAACTCCACTCCTTGGGACTGGACTCCACTCCACTTGACTGGACTCCACTCCACTGCTCTACTGGACTGGACTGCCAGGCTTTTCTGCAGGACCAGTGCCTAACTGGACTACACAGCTACCACCCTGATCAACAGGGTGTCAGGTTGTACCGTGACTCTGTCGGTTTGTTTAAGCCTGTGTTTCTGTATTACTGCATTTATTTTAACCTTCTTTATTAAAATTGTAATTTTGACCTAAAATCTCTGGAGGTATTTTGTGTAGGGTTAATTTGCCCTCCTGGTTTACAGTCAAACCAGCACACATGTAAAAGCCAAAGTAGATAGCATCTGGTTTTGGCATTGGTGATGGATGCTTATTAAATTTAAAGATAGCACTATGGGAAGACAGTGCCTGCACAATAGGAGTCAAAGTGGCACTGACAAACTGAAAAGTGCATGAGGAAGTGGTGTACTCTCTAAGAAAGGAGAGTACCAAGGCAGAGATAATGAGACATCCAAATACAGTATGCAAAACAACTGCTCAGTTCTGTAGAATGTGTTTGTAGATTTGCTTGAATTAAGAACAGGTTATGAGGTACTGAATGCTGCAGTAAAATGCAAGAATCCAACACTATACTAGTGAAAGGGAATTTAGACTGCAGGACTAATGAAGTAACCTTTATCTCTCCTCCACCAAACATTTTTTTGGGGTATTGCACATACATTGAAAGGAATAAAGAGAAATAGCAGGCACAGTTGATTTTCTCTAAAATTCATTATTTATGATGACATTTGACTTTAAAGAACAAAGATTGCCTTCATACACAAGAAGTGCTGATTCTATGAAGAAGGGAACACTGTGTTCAGTAGCCAAGATAAGAAGTGATGTATTGACTTAAACAACCTTATGACAATTTGAAATACTAGGAAAATATTTTAATAACAACTTTAAGCAATAACAATGCTTGTAATAGGCCTGGGGAAACTGTGGACTCTGTCTTGGAGGAAGGAATTTTCTAGAAACCATCTAAAAAATCCCCAACCAAACCTCTTACACAGTGAGTGCTAGAACTGAGAATGCAATTACAATGCAACAGAGTAAAATGTATGGGTACTATATACTGCAAATTCCTTTTCCTGAGATATATATTTATACCAGGAAAATATATACTATCTGGGTATAATGTTTAGGTGACTGCGTTTGAGCCTTTTTTCCCACAGATTGTTCTTTCCAGTAATTCAACAATCTTGTGCAAGAATGGTGTCTTTATTGTTGTTTCTGTTGAAAAAGACCTTGATACTGTGTGGGTAGTGAAAGATTCAGATCTCTCACCTGTCAACTCATTATCACAGTCACTATGCTTGTGATGATTGTGGTAAAGAAAAATTTTGTATAGTACAATGCCAAGTAACAAACTCTGGTGAAACTCAGGAAATTACTATTTTTTTTTAATATGCAGTTGCATACTTGAGATTCATGAACTAGCTTGTTTAGTCTTTATAATATAACCTGATAACTGTATATCACTCAGAGCACTAAATTGACATGTCATGCAGTACCAAGTCAAAATGCTTTATAGAAACATATTGAATTAGCACTGTTATCTTATCAACTAAGCTTGTATTCCCATCTGGGAAAAAAAAATCTACATAATTTGACAAGGTCTGCTTTACCCCAAACCTGTGCTGATTGGCATTATTTATATTACAGTCATCTAAGTCTGAATCAAACTCCCACTAGCCATCTTGTTATTTCGGGATTTATGTCTTCCTGTAATTACCTTTCTTATCCTATTTGTCCTTTTAAATATTGAAACTTCAGAAAGGTTTCTCCCTGCTCTATTAATTTTTGTCTTTTGTGAACATCTAAGGGTTTGTTGAGAGTAATATTTAGAAGACAGATCGATGAGGAAAAAAAGAGAAAAAAAAAATTACTTACTTGAAAAATTTTTACATATTGAATTTTTCAGAATATCTGCTTTACAGTTTTAACTTATTTCTAATATGTTCCTCAATTTCTGCAGGGTGAAAAACAATTTATTGTAGCATGTGTACATAATTGAAATTGCAAAATACCTCTGTTTTGATTTTATTTGTTGTATATAAAGTGGTCAATACCAGCCATGGGATATAGGAAGAGTGAAAAAATGTGTTCCCAAACTATGCCTATTAATTCTACTTCACTTCTAAGCAGGGATGTAACTTCTAGGCAGTACAGATTTTTTTATTCTGCCTATGATCTGATGGGTATCATATAGAATATTAAAATATTTGGAGGGTTAATCACTCTGTGCTTCATCCACGTCATAGTTTAAGAACAGCACTGCTCAATTTAGTGCCCCCCATGCCGCCTCCCAAGATTCTCACAAACCGGAAGCTGCTCGCTGTCAAACCTCCTAGTCCCTGCTTGAGCAGCTATTTGTTCCTTTCCTGCTTGGAGCTCTTGCCTTGCTCTGGGTGCATAGTTTTGCTCCAGCATTTCTCCTGCTCTTCTGTCCATCCTTCCCTTGAGTATTTCTTTTTTCACCCTTGCTCCGGCTTGGGTCCCTCTCCTGTCCTGCCACTGTGGCTTGTGCCTTCTTCGTTCCTCAATGTCCCACCTGCTCTAGTGGGACTTCTTTGGGTCTGCTCCTAAATGTCCTCCTGCTCTCACATTTTTTCTTCTTTTTCATCAAACTCTGGTGGTTTTCTCTTGATTTGTTGCTCTTTTTAAAATATATTTCTGCAAAGGCTCCACAAACTCCTCTGCCCAGGTCAGGTTTATTTCACGGTATGTCTCTTTTGTCCATAGAGGAGCCAGCTGGAGCTGTGTCTGACATTGTCAGACTGAAATGTTATAGTTAATGGCTTAAGTGTTGTTACGAAGGACTTTTTGCTCATTATGGCAAAACTGCATAAAGAAGCTGTGACCACCAAGGCCCACCCCTCCCTGAAGATGCCTCCTGACTGGAACTTTGGACTGTGAGTGAAGCCTCCCAAGGGAATTCGAGATAAGAGAAAAGTGACACTATTGTCCAATTATCTCAGGTCTAGGGAGAAGTAAACAAGGCTGAGGGAGAAGAATGCATCCACAAGAAAGCCAAACCCAGCAGCTGTCCTGAAAATCAGCTCTGGCTGGGTTTGGGGTGGGGGAGGCCGTAGCCCACAAACTCATCTGCTGAGGCCAGGTTTGCACACACTCCCCTCCAGCCAAAAGGGGAGGAGGAGAGTTTTGGGTGTGTGGCATAACCTGGGCTCAGAGGCAGTGAACGCCCATCCTCCCTTACACAAACTGGCTCAGTTGCAAAACCCCCTCCCCTGGAAGGCCATGTACACATGGGACATTCACATGAGAGACAGCTGAGGAGGTTCATAAACCATCAAAGACCCCCAAAGTACTCCTCAGACTGATTCCTGAGGCCTTGCACCAGAAGAGTGCATGTGATGCAAGGTGATGCAAAAGATTCAGAGTCTGGTGCAAGAGACAGTGTCAAACTTTCCCCCTCCCACCAGGGGAGATACGTGGGTGTTCCCGCCTGGTCCAAACATATATTAATCCATTCAACTCTGTTTTGCGGGACTCTCACGACCAAGAAGACCAGAAGAAGAGGATCAACGGGATGCCATCGGGGTCCACAGATGTGGATATTTTCTACTTAATCTGTCACCACGTTCCCCCCTCCCCATCTCTTTTTTCCATTTCTTTCTCTCTCTCTCTTCCTGCCTCTCTCACATTTACTGTTAAATAAAATCCATACTATTGACTTTGGCATATGGTCTCATTTGCACCTTAATTCAAGCAGAGGCATCCCTCTAAAAATTTTAATAACCAGATCCTAACAGGCATTGCACCGTTCTTGATGTCCTTGTGCAGATGCCACCCCTGCTGCACCCCAGTACCAATATCTTGACAGTTATGCCCTTTGGAATATTATGTCAGTGTTGGACACTGTTAATACGATGTTAATTCGTTCGCAAGGGGATTTGTGGTAGCTTGGAAGTTCTAGGTGGAAGCAATAATTTCCTTCTTCCCCTATACACTGCTTTCTCTGCTTCTCCTCTTGATGCCTTAAGTATTAGCTTTTAGATTTTTCTAATCCTTCACTGTACTAATATAATTCTGAACTCCATATTATGTGCTAAGCAAGCTCTCTTCACATTCCAGTCAGACAAAACGATTCCTTCTAGGCCTGGGAACCAAGGTCACCATCGTAGGCCTAAGTATAAACAAAAGTGAATTCGGAGGGGGGAGAATGGGGGAATATTATTTTGCTACCTGGAACTATAAGTGGACAATTAACCCCTGATATGCAGATATACCAAACTTACATCTGTGGGGAAAACTCATGACCGGAGCCCCTCTGGGGTCCNCAGTCTCCCTTCTGGGGTCCATCTTGGCTGCAGCCTAGCTGAAGCTTCAGCCTTAGCTACGCTCTGCACTGCCCAAGGTGTATCTGTTGAAGATCTTCAATAAATCCCTACCTTTATTTACTTACTTTGCTTAGTCTCTGTTTCAGGTAGTCCTATTTTAGGCATCACTCTCTTGTCTGTTATGGGAGGGTCTTAGTTTTTTGTTGCTGGGTTTCTTGAATTATTTTGTTAATTTTGGGGGGTTGGTTTGTTTGTTTTTTTCAAGTGGTTAGCATCAGGGATTTATACCATATGGGAGCTGTAGGGCAACAAGAAACTGTGACTGTATTCCCTGCTGCTTTGTGGCCTCACATCCTATGGTTGGCACCAATGGCTGACCCTGCCACACCTCTTGGCCTTTCACAGACTGAGTGCACTGCGCCAGCACAGCTGAGCTGAAAGACAGACAGGGAAGTGTAGGAACTGCAAGAGGTCACAGGAAGGCAAAGCATAATTGGTGTAGAGCAAGGAAGACTTAAAAAATATGATTCAAATACCATAGTTCTAGGTATGCATAGTAAAAAATAAAGTTTATATGTCTGATATGCTTTCTGTGATATTATTACCTGGGCTTGGTGGCTATTTATTTTGATATTTTGTGCCTTTAGTTTTTAATACCATTATACTGGACTAAATAACTGTCTATATATGTGCATGTGTGTACCATAAATAGATTTTTGCCTGAAAAACTAGAACATAAAATATCTAATATTTATGGTTTGATAAAATGTTTCTACTTACTCTCAAGTTCCTCTACTCTTCTTTAAACAAATCTGACCAATGACTTAAAAATTAAAACAGCCACTTGCTATCTCAACCCATCAGTGGCAGTCTATTTAAGTGTTTTGAAGACTAAGAAGTTTAACAAATAAGAAATTGTCAGAGACTGAAATAGTGCATGCCTCAAACATTGTTACAAAGAAGTTTTCTTATTATAGCAAAACTGTATAAAGAAGCCTCTGAAGCCCACCCATCCCTAAGAGATCCCTGAGTGGAACTTTGCACTGAGAGTTAAGCCACTGAGATCAGTTCTATTGTTCAATCATCTCGAGTTTGGGGAGAGGTAAACAAGGCTGAAACCCAACAGCTGTGCTGAGAATCTTCCCTGGCTGGGTTTGGAGTGGGGGAGGCCACAGCCCACAGAGCCATTTGCTGGGAGCAGCAAATGTTTGCACAGATTTCCCCCCCAGCCGAGGTGGGGGGAGCAGGTTTTGGTGTGTCGTAACCTCTGCTCAGAGGCAGTGAACCCATCCTCCGTTACGCAAACTGGCTCAGCTACGGAACCCCCAGCCCCAGGAAGGCTACATCCATGGGACATTCACAGGAGAAGCAGCTAAGGGGATGTCTTAATCCATCAAAGACCCCCCAATGTGTGCCCCAGACTCATTCCTGAGGACCACAGGACTGCACGTGATGCAAAGTGACGCATCAGGTCCAGAGTCTGCTGGAAGAGACAATGGCAAACTTGCCCACCCGGCCCCTGGGGGAGCTGCCTGGGTTTTCCCACTTGGCCTTAACATATATTAATCCCTCACATTCTGTGTTTCTCAGGGAGACCTTCACCACCAAGAAGACCAGATGGAGAGGGTCAGCGGAACATTGTTGGGATCCACGAGAGGTGATATTTTCTTTAATCTGTCTCTGTCACTCTCCTTCTGTCCCCCCACCTCTCTTCTGTTTCTTTCTCTTCCTTTTTCTCTGTCTCTCTCATATTTCTTATCAAATAAAATCCATACTATTGACACTGGCATATAGTGTCATTTGAACCTTAATCCGGGCAGAGAAATTTCTAAATAATTTTAACAACCGGACCGTAACATAAATTAATACTTCAAAAAAGAACGTACAAGTTCAGGGTGTTTTTTTTAATAACACATTACAGAGGAAAAGTGGTAACAGACGTATTAAGCCTGAAGGGAGTTCTACTGAGACTTTACACACTGCATACTGTATGTCTGTCACCAACTGGATCTTTTTTCATGAAGTTCTGCAGATGCTAGGGCCAAAAGATTAAGAGTCTTACTTTTTTACTGTGCAATTATTTTTTGGTTTTTTCAATAGAACTAGCTGTATGAACAGAGCAACAAATAACTATTCTAAGTAAATTCACTTGAATGGTTTTTTGTTCAGCAACCATATTTGTAAAAGTGGACAAAAGTAAAATAGATTCAAATCTTCCTTTGCATTTTATATCTTAATGTATTTTAAATGCATTTCTGAAATTAAAAAATGGAAAACGAATGACATATTTCATGCTTGACAGGCAAAATATCTATGTTTAGTCAAATTCACCTATGTATGTATTACAAACATACACTTATGAACAAATAGGACATCCAGGAATGGATAATGTGTTTATTTTATAATGGGGGGAATACCAAAAAACATCAGGTGAATAAGAGTATCTGGTAGTTCAGATGTAACTGATACCTAAAAATTACTAATGAAGAAAAATAAAGTAGGCTCATACTTGAGCACTAATTCCAAGATTACATTAATTCAGACTAGAGAGGAAACCTAATGTTATTTTAATGTGAGTAAATTATCTTTCATAGAACAAATTCTGAGTAACATAGAAGTTATTGAAAATTATGTGCTCAGCTATTCAATGACAAGGAGAAAGGGAAAGGATGAACAAAGCAACTGGAGATTTACAATGTGGGAAAATGAAAAAATAAGTTGATTTCCTAAAAGAGAAAAAAGTAAAGTAAAGGCCTCTGGTTATTATCTATCTATATATATACAACTCCATTTCTGATAAAGGAAGTCACTACAGTCATGGACAGCTCATAAGACTTAAACATATGCTTTAAATCAAACATATTAATGCTAAACTGAAGAGGCATACAGGCTGGTGCTAATGTGATAAAGATCACAGAAGAAACAGTTTTGTTTGGGGATAGAGTATTAAGAGTGAGGAAAAGAGAATATGATACTAAAAATCCATTCAAGCACAGTATTCACATAATCCCATAAAATCTGAATAATTATCATGATTCAATTTTTCTCTTTAACAAGGATATCTCTTTTCTGCTTGCATTTAGCAGCTATTTATTAGAGACTTGTACTTTGATTAACTAAATTATAAGTAATTATAAGCTTTTTTTATTATTGTTGTAATTACTAATGATTGGTTTTGAACAAAATACAGTGCTTCTGATTTCTAGTTCTGTTGAAGCTTATGAGGAGTCCTGTTCCTTTTCTACAATGGTTATGAAAATAAATTTAAATCTTATTGTGTTTGATTGAGAAACAGTTGTTCACATGCAATATCCTTCATCCCTTAATATTTGATTGTTTTTGCTGATTTTGAAACACTTTTGATAGTTGCAGCAAATATAAGCATTAGATTTGCAAAGATATATTATAATAGTAATGGAATCCTGAGCTAGTGAAGATGCATTTCTGTATTAATTGAGTTGTTATGAAATTTAGACTGGAACCTCACTTTCTAAAAGATTGTTATTGCTGCTGTGCAGCTAATGAGTCTGTCACCAAGACTGTTAGTTATTTCTGAAGCTATAGAAAAGGTGAGTTGGAGTTGTCAGTCCTTAGTATTGTATTAACTACACAGGAGAATCTTCCTGTACAGAAGCTGTATGCTGCCTATGCCCTCATACAAAATGTGTATGGGTTACCACTTTTTAAAAAATCTAGGTGCTTGCAATGGCAGCATCACAAACAGGAAGAGGAAGGATCTTTTCAAGAAGATTCTTGAAAGGGACCAAAAATTGCTTATGTAGCATACATACACCCTTCTTTTCCCTGAAAATTATAGTACTTCCTATATTATGGTAACACTGTATGTACCATGACAGCTGAAAATTAGTCAGTATCTCAGCCACATGATTGTAAGAGCACCTGCCAATAAAAAAAAATAGTTGCAATATTTTCTGTAGCTTTATGCAGATTTGAGCTCAGCACAAGCACTGAGAAGGATAGGACTGCCTCTTGGCTTGGAGCTGTCAGGAAGATTGAAGCCTGATAATGCATGGCAACAACTTCACTAACACATTTGAAGTAGTAGCCACGTACTTGAGCTGGGATCTTTCACTATTCATGCCGTGTCACGTGTATTGGAATTAAGGTTGCCCAGGATGAAATTGATGAAAAACTTATTTTAGGTTGAGGAACATAATCAAGATCTGAAGAATAAGGATATGGGGAAAATCTAGATCAGAAAAATAGAACAAAAAGCACAGTATGAGCCATACTAACATGCCTAGTGTGGCATCTTTTCTGTACACTAGCAGATGACAGACCAAGTAATTTAGCAAAGATGTGTGCAATGAGCAGAAACTGCAATGCTTTGTTATCCATATCCTGGCAACAGAAGTTTTCATGTTATTCTTAGGCTATGTGAATGAGGGGTGTATTTCATAGTACCAGGGAGCAGTCATATCAGATAGAAGTAACACTTGTATGGAAGGGCAAATTTGGAAAGAAAGTATAATGTAATAATCTGACAGTGGCCTAGTATGAGCTTTGCAAATGCCAGCTAGTGACTGCCTATTGACAGGAGAACACACTGCCCTTTTCCTGTCTTTTGTCAGCTGTTACCTGAGATGTAAGCCTCTTCAGAATAAAGTGAAAAAAAATTACCAAGATTAATGTTAATTTATGTGCCATGGATATCTCACTTGTTTGCATTTACCTGGGGAGTTTTCTGATTATTGTAACAGTTTTCATTTGATCATGGTTTCTATTTTATTATGTTTCTTATGATCTGTAATAAAAGAAAAAAATGACGTTTAAAATACATTTGATTGCTCAGAGACTAAGAAAGGACCAGTTGGAAAGTTCTGCCTCAGTAGCAGTAGATTGGTTTTCAGAAAGATAATCTACTTTTTCTAGTATTCTTGCCTAGGGACATGTAGGAATTTCTCAATTAGCAAAGGTAAAATAACAGTGACTTCTGTTCCCTCCCCTTTTGTTCTTTTTTTTTTAGTACCATATATTGTGGAATCTTGGTATGTATAAAATGCTATTGCCCTAAAATACAACTCTCGTAAACATTTTGTACATTTGATAGTACATGCTTAGCAGAAGAAATTTCATGGGCTGTAAATTGAAACAAAAACATCTGTTTCATAAATTCATAAATTAGCCACTTTACATGATGTGGAATCTGTGGTTCCTGTGATAGGATGAACTATGACTTGTCAGTATATTAGTGTCCTGGTGTCCCAGTCTCAGAAGTTTTATAACGACTTTGAACCTGCCCACCAGATCTGTACGTAATCATTATTTTAACATCTTTTAAAATCTCTTATGGTTAAGTTTAAGTGAAGTCAGTGCACCTAGGGGGAGTTTTCATCCCTAGTCATCTAGGTACAAATTTGGTGCGGTCTAGAATGATGGGACCGCAGTCCCTCACAGAGGTCACAGCCTTCACAGTCCTTCACAGACAGGGAGATGATGTGGATTCCTACCCTAGGTCCAGACAATAGTGAGTCTGTGTACATACTTCCAGTAGGCACATGCACATTATGCAGACTCAGTTTAACACTGACAAATCAAGACTGAATTATGATTTTGCAGGCATCACATACACACAAACAGCACTCACATAAATGTAAAAACCAAAAGAGATCATCCTATATTCTCACCATTACTTTTTGTAGTAGATCTGTACTGAAATGTATCCACGAACTCTTGTATGGTTTTCCTCAGGCAGCTAGACCCTAGGCCTCTACTTCCTCCAGTATACAGTCCTCAGAACTCTTCTACTTGCTTGAAAGTCCAGCTTGAAGTTTGTTTATGTTTTGCACACAAACTGTCATCAGACTCTCTGGCAGCTGACCCAGACCTATTGTCTGGTTTGCAGGCTAGGTAACTTTGAAGTGCACCAGCATCTCGCACGTTTACACAAAGAATGGAGACCACAATCAAGAAAATAATTTAAAAATGTGTGAGGTTCAACAAGACCAAGTGCTGGGTCCTGCACTTGGGTCACAACAACCCCAGACAGTGCTACAGGCTGCGGGCAGAGTGGCTGGAAAACTGTTCAGCGAAGAAGAACCTGGGAGTGCTGGTTGAGAGTGACTGAATATCAAACAGCTGTGCCCAGGTGGCCAAGAAGGCAAATGGCATCCTGGCCTATATCAGCAAGAGTGTGGCCAGCAGGACCAGGACAGTGATCATCCCAGTGTACTTGGCACTGGTGAAGTTGCACCTTGAGTCCTGTGTCCAGTTTTTTGGTCCACTCACTGCAAGAAGGACATTGAGGTGCTGGAGCATGTCCAGAGAAGGCAATGGAACTGGTGAAGGGTCTGGAGCACAAGTCCTGTGAGGAGCAGCTGAAGCAGCTGGGATTGTTTAGCTTGGAGGAAAGGAATGTAAGGGGAGAGAGTCATTGCACTTTACAACTGCCTGAACAAAGGTGGTCTCTTCTCCCAAGTAACAAGAAATAGGATAAGCAGAAACAGCCTCAAAATGCTCCAGAGGAAGCCTAGAATTGGATATTAGGAAAAGTTCTTCAATGAGAGGACCGTCAAGAATTGGGCCAAGCTTTCCTGGTTGAGTGGTTGAGTAACCATCTCTTACTCTATGAAATAGAGTCTAATAACAGGATAGAATAGGCTGTGTTTGTCTGTCACAGATATCAGTCAACCAACCAGTACTGACTAGCATCTTGATTATGGGTGACTAGCACATTTTAAACCCTTTTGTCTCCTATTTCCTGTGCTTACTTTTCTCCCATCCACTTTGATTCTTTTCTCTTCTCTACTCCAAGTCACTCTATCCCTAACAATTTTTTGCCCATTGGCCCAGTTTTACTACATCTATACCTAAATTTGGTATGACTGATGCAGTTACTGGGATGTTGTTGGACCAGCAAGGCTCTGCTCCTTAGAAGGTCCCTAACACTCTTCCAATAACTTGTGAATAGTTTTCCCCTAACTTATTGTTTTGTGAAATCTGGGCATTACTCCTAGCACAGTCATAGCTTTTGTCAGTTTCTTGTTATGTTGCTTTTTATTCTGTTAACTGCACTCACCAGTTTCTGATGTCATGTCCAGTACTTTCCCATGCTCTGTCCTTTTAGCTAAACTTCAGTCCAAAGCACAGTCATCTGATTACATGCTTCAACAGGTACTGCGATGCTAAAGCAGATTTACTGACATGCTACATGTTGCCACGGGTGGTACAGTTTACTTACATACACAGCATGTAATTTTTTGCTTGGTAATCTATATGGAGACTTGCTTCTGTCTTTAATTTCAATGAGAAAATCCCTTCAGAGGGAAAAAGAAATGTTGCTTTTACTAGTGTTTTCTTCCCTTTCTCCTCTCTTTTCTCATTTGCATTTGGATTCTAGCTGGACAGTGCAGTTACTGTTGTGATGGTTCATGTTGGTAACATATACATCATGGTCTATTACGTTTAGAATGCTTGACAAACCCGAAGAGGAGAAATTTTAATTTTATTTTTCTTACATGGTTTGTAATGGTGCTGTCCCCATACTGAGAAATACCAAATATTTCTGTAGACTTATTTGGGAAATATATACTCTTAAAGCATATTTGCAGTCCTTACAAGGACTCATAACTGTGACCTAAACATTTTTTTTTTCCTGGATGTACACCTGCAACAGGGATCATGCAAGGTGACATTTCAGTAAGTTCTGTTAGATTCATTATAACTACGTCTTTGATGGCTCTGCACATGGTGATGTGGCAGATAAATGCTAGTCTCTTTTTGTTCCTTGAGACGGGACGGTCCTTCATCTGGCAGTAGTAGTCATCTGGCTCTTGTTTCCCTGATCCCTGGTAATTTTCTCTTGAGTTAATATTGACAATATAACAATTTTGGCCTTGTTGCTTGTTTCAACTTTCTTAATTGGCAAAGTTTACATTTTTGTTGCTGTGTAAGTGGAGCTGTCTGTGTCATTTACAAAGTAATGGCATTAGCACTTCAACAATTTTTTTTTTCCCTCAGCTGAAGTGGGCTGAGTTCACACAGTTGAGCCTCATGAAGCTGGGTCACAATGTGAAGGTGATATTCAGCATTGGGTGGGGTTTGTTCATTCATCTGCTTTATTAATGAATGTAGGGATTGGTTCCATAAAATTAAAACTGCCTTGGTTTTCCTAAAGAAAAAGAAATATAGCAGTATTTATGGACTTGATTAATTATAAATAGTTGAAATTTCTCTTCTTTAGAACCAAGGAAAGTGTGATTGTGTACTGCATGCAAAAAGATTCACTCACCTCTTGCTCGTAATTATTTTGTTTAAATTAAAATGTCAGTACTTTGTGATTAAAAAGCTGCCTACGAGGAATGTCTGAAATAAAAACCTTCCTTCTCTGTCTTCCTCATTTTGATGTTTGGCTTTTGCTTTAAGTTTTAGGGTAAAACAATTAACCTTTAAACAAAAAATAATACTTAAAAGACAGTGAGGCAGATTTCCTGGCTTCAGTTTTCTCTGCTCCATTAGGTTTATATACTTCCACTAGCATAACCCTTCAGTATCCTCACTGCTGAGGTCTTAAGGGAGAAGAAGTCATCAAAGAAGGCAAAGGGAGATCATCATGATTCTTGCATAGAAGTATAGAAGTAGTCAGTCTTTATGTGTTAGCAGCTCACAATGTAATACCATAATGAAGTATCTACAGTTACATGATATTTATTTATGTCATCATGTAACATGTTAGTATGCTATACCTTCTTTTGAAAGGAAAGTTAATCCAAGTAGATGAGTGTTCACTAACTGGATTCTAAGATGCCTCCGTTCAAAAGACACTTAAAAAGAAGTTTTGACAAAAAGCATAGATTTGGCGTTACTTTTGTTGGGTGTCACATTGCCGAAATAGGACAGAGAAGCATGTGCAAAATAGTTCTTACTTTTTCTTCATGCTTGATACTAACAACAAATATGTGTTTTAATTTATGTATATTTCTTTTAATATATAGTTGAAGTTTTCCACACTTATGTGTCTTGGCTACTCAGAAGTGCATTGTCAAGATCAGAAGAAAGTGAATGTTATCTTGAATGCTGTTTGTTCCAAATAAAAGTCTGAAGAACAACCTTTGGAAATTTAGTCCATCTGTACAGTGTTGTCAAATCTATCATTGATTTGCTGGAGTGGTAAACCTTAAGTGTAGGAGGAAGTCAGCAGTACTAAACCATTTTTTTTGTCCAGTGTTCTTGCTACATAACATTTGTCCTTCTTAAAAAAAAAGGAGAGATAATTGGGACATGATGGTTATTTCTATGGGCCATTAGTTGACACAGGACAATGCTAAGGAGAGGTCACTGAGAAAAAACATATTAAAATATGCAGTCAGATCAATGGTACATCTAGTGTCTCAGCCAAAGATCTCTTCTGCCATGTAATATCAGCTCCACTTTACACCATTACTTGTTTGTAGGTTTGCAAGATGTTTGAGTTCCACTGCTCACTAAATTTGGTTACCTAAACGACAATTTCTTGCAGTGGGGAAAATCGAGATGACGTAGGGAAATTGGACTAGTAACATGCTTTGCTTCCAATTGTACTTTTTAACTTCTGGTTCCTCCAGTCCTTCCTGCTTCGTGTTGATGGATTTTGTCTCTCTATGGAGTGGGGAGGTCAAGCTAAACTCTTCCTTCTTTGTGAAGGTATTCAGATCATTAATGAAGGTGACATTTGTCATCCCAGAGGCTGAAAGGTCTATTCAAGCCCTTCAAACTCTTATGAAAATGTCTTTCAATTATAGGTCTCCATCTCTCTTTCTCCTAGTCCTGTATCTTAGCTGTTCAAAATGAGGGCAACATTTTCAAGCTGTGCTGTAAGAAATTCTGTTCTGAATTCTTTAACTGAAGAAGTCAAACTCAGCAGACTTGAGCACAGAGGAGCAGAGATGTACTGCGTTACAAGACAGCAGACTGCCCTCCTTCCCATCTGTATTATCACAAACCCAGCTTCAAGTATATGTTTGAAAAATCCTGTTGCTTCTGCCTTCAAGGAAGTGATATTACGGGTGCAGACAAGGGAAAATGAATTCTGTTCTTCAGAGTCAATAATCTCCTAAAGTTTTAGATAAATGAATTACGTAATAGAAGAAACAAAGTTATTTTTAAAAACTTTTTAGATGTCCTTTATAATATCAGGCTGGCATTTGCTTTCTGATCTAAGTAAGCAATTCTGAAGAAAATTCAAGTTTAGAGACTTATGTTACGTATTGAAACAGGTAATAAATTTACCAACATCCTTATTGCTCATAAACATCTGCTACTTAGCTCTAGTCAAAACAAAGTTCTTGAGGCAGCAAAGGAAACAGCTGCCACATCAAACACAATGTTGATATTGCAATGAATTTTATTGATTCCCCTTCCTCATGCTACATATAACTCTACAAAACCTACAATATAAATTTTCCTTTTCAATAATTTACATATTAGGCTTGCTTGTCTATGTGAAGCATACTGTGAATACAGAGAAATCAATATATTGACTGGCAGGAAGTTAAACTACGTGCTTCTACAATGTCTTTGATAGGAAAACCTGTGTAAGAAGAAATTGAAAATTTGAGTTGATTTGGAGCAATAGAAATTTTTCTTATAACAGTGACCAAGTCAAATATTTTTTAACACTTACACTGATGTTTTCTTAAAAAATTTCCTGAATTTATAGTTTTGGTCTGTTAAAAAAAAAGTCAAAACTCTGTGAAATATTTGCTTCCTTAAAAAAGGTTTTTTCCTGGAAGCTGAGTTCTGTTAGTAACATATGAAAGTGGCAAAAGAACACAGAGAGGGAAATAAGTTATAAGCCATTCTAAATGATCAGTCCTTCTCAGTGTCTGTAACATACAACATATTTCCACATTCCCTGTAAAGAGGCAGCTTAGTGTGAAGTCAGAATCACAGAATCATTCAAGCTGGCAAACACTCCATAATGCTGAATTTAGAACATATTGCTTAGAGTTTCGTCCAGTCAGGTATCTATCCAATCATACATACTCAACCTAAAAAAATCCCTTTTTTTTTTTTTCCAGTGTGTGTGTCAAGGGAATTGGTAAGTGAACTGACATTTACTGTCACTTTGCTACTTTTGTCAGTGTATTTTGAGGAAGCACATTACCAGGTATTCCACTGTAAGAATGGAAAGAGAAGTATTCCCATCTCAACATTTTTTTTGCTTGTTCAGAGAGAAAATCATTCATTAGTCTCATTAAATAGGAGATGATTCTTAACTGATTCCTCAAGCCAAACAGGAAGCATTAAAATTCAGCTTCTGTCCAGAGTAGAGAAAGGTTTGTAGTCTGCGGTATGACAGCTTTTTTCTAGGTATTTCATAAGAATTTAGGGAAAAAACTAATATTACTGATCTTAGCATATTATGAAATTAAATGCTCAGGAAGCGTGTATAAACATCTATAAGGTGGGAAAACTTGAGCTGGTCATGAAATTTGAGTCTGAGGAATATGTTCTCTGTCTGGGAGACAGAGATTTTCAAATTATTCACTCTCCAGAGTATAGAATCATAACAACAAGAGCTGAAGGAATACTAGTTAATCATCTTGCCTCTCTTCCCCTCAGAGGATAATTTTTCTGAATGCTTCTCAACCCTCCCCTCTTTCCCCTCCAAACCTCCTTATTTGAAATTTAATTTTAATTGTCTAAGGCCTAGAAGGCGGAAATCAGGAGAAGTAATGGAGCTTCTGTGACATCTTAATATAGTCTCACGAGTCCTAGTTAAATTACAACAGCGCTATAATCTATCCCCCGGAAAATAGAGCCTAGGCCTGATGTAAAGGTGTGTTTGCATAAGAAAGAAAAGTTTTTTTATTTTGTATGTGAATTTTGTAATCTAAAAGTTAATTTTTCATGGTGTATAGAATTACCCGTGGAGCAGGAACATTACCTATAAAATTCTATCAACTATATGTGGATGCAGCTGAGAAAGAACCATATTTCAGAGTCTTTGAAGTATATAAACACACATCCTTGACAAACCCATTCACATTTGTTCTGGTATGCAAAGGTGATCAATTGTACTATGGGACCTGAAGATCCCTTTGAAACTTGGCTGAATAAGGCATGTTAACATATGTATCTGTTGGGAATATCCCTCTACGGAATCTAAAAATCAAGACCCGCTATGTAATTCTATGACTAATTTTGGGCCCATATCCAGGAGATACCTTATTGTGGAATCCCTCACACCCACTGTCCATTAAAAAACTGTCTTGGGATGATTTATTATGATAGGCTGTTCTATGACCCTCTGTCTATGCCAAAAAATGTTTCCTGTACCTCCAAAGCCCGAGACCGGAGGAGTGTGGAGTCGAGTGGGGGGGGAGGCTTCTTGCTTTCGCTGTGCGAGCAGTTTGAAGCCTCCCAGCCCAGGCTTTCCGTGGCTCTGTGCAGCGTGGTTTTTTTCCTGCTTGGCTGACTTGGTTTTTTGGTCCAGGCAAGCAAAACTTTTTTCCCTTTCCTGTCTTGGAGAAGCTGGAGTACCAATCTTTTGGCTCCCTTGAGGTGAAGTGAACAGCTGCTGCTCTGAGACTGAAGGAGCAGGACCAGCAGGAAGTGGGGCTGCTCTGCTCCAGCCCCAAGCCTTGGGGAGCCGAGCTGGGGAGAGAAAGCACACCAAAGGCTCCAGCCCAGCTGTTTCATCTGCCGTGACTGCTGGGGAGAAGAGGCCGATACCAGGTAGCCACTGGGTTTTCT
>VZRJ01011315.1:0-71558 GCA_013397565.1 Ptilonorhynchus violaceus
GCTCAAATACCTTACAACATGCCACCAGTGGCCTTTTGATAAAGAAACTTTTATTGACATATAAATACAGTAGTGACAAACCTCCTGCAGGTCCTACCAATGTCATCACAGAATTTTTCATTATCCATCTCCAAAGTGTCTTCAGCCCAAACAGAGGTTAAACTGTCTGTGTAAAGAGAAGGCTCAGGAAGTAATCACCACAGTAATCCAGTACTAAAATGACAGCTAAAAAGATGACAAAGGCTCTCTCTTCAGCAGGAGCCACACAGTGAGGACAAGGGGCAACAGATACAAATTACACTGGGATTATATCCTTATATCCTTCATTTTGATATAAAAAGAAAATTTTTACAATGTGAACAATTAGTCGCTGAAACTACCACCCTAGTGATGTGGAGGAGTTCCCATCACTGGAGGTTTTCAAGGTGTCATCAGACAGGGTGCTAGAAAATCTCATCTAGCCTTCCTTTCCCAGAAGAGGTTGGACCAGGTGATCTTTGGATGCTTCTTCCAACCTGAGCTATTTTATCACTTTGTGATTCTGTGTTACTTTTCCAGAATCTTTTCTACCATTACCATGCAAAAGGGCACCACAGATTTCACCTTTTAATAAATGTATATAAGTTGTTGGGGTTTTTTTTTAATCTTATTTGCAATGTCTCTTCATCACATCTTTAATATACACATTACTATAACAGGTCTTGCACATCACATCCTCAGTGTACCCTCATTTTTTTTGTTTTCCTCATCTTGATCATTACAGTCAAAAGTAGAAATCATTAATTCATTTTATCACATTCTCTATATTCTATAGTAAAATGTGTTATTTCATGTCAGCTTCAATCCTAAATGACTAATACATCAATCAGAAAAAATTCATTTAAAATCTTCCTTTGTTTCATCAAGCATCAGTAGTCATATATTTTTTACAATACTAACTATAGGGTTGGTTAGTCTCTAATCGACTTTGACTTGGGAAAATGTGACTGACTATCACACAAGTTCACTTTTTTAATATCTACAATGACTGGGCATAGGCATTTTGCCCCTGTAATTTAATTTACCCCAGCATAAAGGGTGATCAGTGAATTCTTCCATGCTGTAATCAAGGTTATTTCTCAGCTAATGTGATACACCTGGATACCTTTTTTCTGAATCTTTCTGTCCTCTGTAGCCTCTTTAGATTTTCAGTTTTTATTAATAAAGGATCTTGAAATATTTTGCATTAGGTGTGTTCAATAGATGCCTACAGATCTTGCACTGTAGAATCTGAATTGCATCCCTTCCTAGTTCTTCTTTACCCTGTTTGAAACTTAACATCTATAGTTGACTCTCTAGTCATACCATAACACTGTTCACATGATATTTTCTATATAATCCAATTGTCTTTTGCTCCTTTTCATCCGAGAACCATTTTGCTTTCTTTTAGCTCTTCTTAGTTAGTTTTAGGTCTTTTTTTTTTAATCCTTTCTGTTGTACTCTTTCCACGCAACCTGTTACTTCTCCAGTCCTCCTTCTGTTTGTCTTGAGAAAGAAATTTAGTGACTCATTTACAGACTCCTGAGTTCAAAACCATATGCAATCTCTACCCTCTGTCTTTCCCCCATCTTATCAAAAGAAACTCAGACCATCAGAATGCAGCTGAAGGCTAGGCCACCATGAAGACTGCTATGAGACATCCTCTGTCACTCTCTATACCACTCATTTCTAGGTCAAGTAAGATGTCTTTTCCATCTCAGCAATGCAATTAGAGTAGTGAAACTTGCAATATATCAAACTGCCACTTTTGTATTCATCTTCAAACTGGAAAGAACTTCTGACATTATCTTGAATATAGAGTTCTATACCTAAAGCCCCAATTCAACAGCCATTCTGTGTCCTAAATATTTCTCCTTATGTCAAACTAAGCAGTGAGGAGCCAAGGAAAAAAAGAATCATCGTATATCTCAGTCATGTAAAAAGTATTAAGCCAAGTCCCAAAAATTAATAGATTTGAAGGGTGGATTTGTGAGAAAGGCTAATTTGTTTTGTCATGTTTAAAGCAAGGAGGATCATATCTTTTAGTTCACGTCTTTATTCACTGTAGAAACTGGTTATGTAATGTCAGGTTCTAATTTAATTTTATATGATCCCAGAAGCTAAATCTCTTTGAGAAGCTCTAAGATGGTTGGAAGGAGTGATACTAAGGTATGAGTATCAGATACCCCTTGGCTTTTTTTTCGGAAGAGGCATCTCACAACAATCTACTTTGTCTCCTTATAAGACTAACCTCCAGAAAGGAAAGAAAAGAAAATAAAGGAAAAAACCCCAGCTAATAGAGGTTTGGCTGATTCAGTTTTCATTTCTGTGAAATCTCTATGCCTTCATGGAACTACGTAGAGTTGAAATAAGATTTTGAATACAGCAACATAGATATGGGATTCATAGCTCTTAAATGTCATTCCTAAAGGATAAGGTTATTAGTGCGAGAGCAGGAAAACATTGTTAATTTTATGGTGAGGTAATAATTTACTTTTGGCCTATGCTTTCAGCTTAGGCTACTCTGCATTTTCACAGTTATGTTTTGCATGGGGAAGAACTGTAAGCTGACACTTCAAAAGGTGAACAGTTATTTATCAGGTTCAAAAGGATCAATCTCTTAATTCCATGAGCATTTCTTTGTGTAGACCAGTGAGGACTTGAACAACTACTGTGCATTACTTCACAAATCATCCTTAAACAGACATTTTTGTTTAACTGTTAACATTATTTCCACTAAGCAAAATGGCAGGACAATAATTTTTATTCTACTTTCTAATTTAAAATAGTTTTTCAGGCTTTCTGAAAAGATGTGTTCTGGATTCATATTGTTAAATATCAAAGCTCAAACGTTCTCATTTAATGTCATAATGGATGTTCTTATTTGAGTTCTAATTGGACTATAAAAGTTTTCAGTTCTATAGCTCATGTGTTTACTTCCTGCAACGTGCACAGACTCATTCATATTCATTGTCTTCCAGTCAAGGTTTCTGTTTTCCTTTAGCAGACATCGACAAATAACATTAAAAAGTCCTGATTTTGAGTAAGTTCTTTTATTTTGTTGTAACTGATTCTCTATAGTGTAAAAATGCAACAGCGATCACCTGGTACTCCACATCACCTGGATGTGTTGTCATATTTGCCAGTATTTATTAAATTTTTCCATTTCCATTACTGGAGTATCCATATATAAAGTAAGGCTATACGCCATACACAAGATTGGTATATAAAGTACAAAAAAATAGTGTGTGCCTTCAAAATCACTTTGTTGTAACTAGATATAATTTTAATATTTCTCTAAATGTATCACAATTCTTTTACATGTACTCCAAGTTCTGCTTTAAATTTATTAACATTAAGCATTTATAATAGAGCAATCTTCACTCTCTTCTTTAAAAAAAGAAAGATTAAAGTTAATTTATTACATATCAGAAGCAAAAAAGTTGGTGGCTGTAGCCAGGGCTCAGGGAAAGCATTCAGTATGCACCATTTTGCCATGAACAGACTTGTGAAAGAGTTTTGTTCCTGCGATATTTAGAATTTGACTCTTATTAAATTTTAATAGAGTTATGGGTAACATCAAGAGTGATCTCTGAGCATCTACTCTAATAAAATTAAAAACACAAGTATCTAGAAATGCTTTATATAATAAAACAAGTGCTTGGCAGAAGTATGAAAGCTAAGGGAATGAAAGTAATACGCGTAATTATTTTAAATTGATTATTTTAAGCAAGAAGTAATTAAAAAAAGAACCTGAATGCATTTAGGTGCAGTTTAACCAAATGGCATTTATGCCCTATAGACCAAATCTGTTATAAATATTCATTATTTCTGTTCTTGTAACAAAAATACAAACAGATTTTCCTATTTGTCACTGCAAACTTAAAAGACAAGGCAATAGCACATCCCATAGACAGATACTACAGCAAAAAAATGAAGAGGGATCTTACTTAAGATTATATTCCTTTGCATGAAATTATTGTCAGAAGACCAAATGGAGGGCTCAGTTGCTACCTCTTTTGTTTGCAACCTCTGATGAGGGTGAGCCAATGCTGAGGCCAGTGAAGAGTATGATCATTTTTTTCGGCACAACTATTCTAAAGAATTTCAGCCTGATATTAACCAATGTTTTACAGTTACCATCCCAGTGTGTTTGACATCTTACCCAAACCTTCTGCCTTTAGTATAAGTTAGTTCTGTTCTGTGATGCACAAACAAAACCCTGAGGCAGGGAGGCTTCTCTGGCTACTTAATCTGTTAGCTCTGCTTGAAAGTTAAAGCAGAGGGAAATACAGACGCATTCATGTGTTTTTCCTTCGCAGGGTTCTTTTGCAAAACCTATTTTCAGAAGGAAAAATTTGCCACATATTAATGAGATAGATCTTATTTAGATTTAAGCAGCCAAAAATAGCAAGTACCATAGGTCAGCCTTATTCTTTGTGCTCCAGCTGTGGAGTAGTTCATTAACAAGTCTGCTAGAGGGAATGATAAGCATTTACTGGTAGGAAAATTCTTTCCTTAGGTGATTTTTCCAGCTTTCTCCCAGCACTATTATTAGGAGTTACCATCTATCTTACCTTAACATTTAAGTCATTGACCTACTCTTATTCTCTGTCAGAACTTCTTAATAATTTTAGTTCAAATGGAAAATGAAAAGCAGGAGGAAATGAAATATCAATATATGGCTTTTTTCTTGTAATGAAAAATGAGATAAAATCTAAAGATAAATTAATAGACACAGTACCTAACTCATTGCAGTATGCAAGTAAAAATTCCAAAGCATGACACTGTCCTTTTTCTAAAATGCTGAAGTAACCCAAGTCTACTAAAACTTGACTGCAGGAATGAACCACTGGGGCATGTATCTTCTAAGGAAGCAGAAATTACTCATTTTGCATGTAGGCCAACTCAAGAAATCCAAGTATACAGGGATGGATTTTATTACTGGCCTAATGTTATTGTAGAAATAGATAAAGACATTTAGTATGATGTGCCAGCCAAAGAGATAAAAACCAGCGTCAGTATAAAAGCTAGAAGTGCATGTGTCATGCATTTCTGTAACTAAATGGAAGATTATGAGTTTATCTTAAAGAATCTGAGTTTATATGAGAACATCTGAGTTTAATGATAAAGCAAAAAATTGACATCTGTGTTTGTAGTATATATGAAAGTACTTGAACCACGATAATATTTGAAATAAAATCTCTGAAGTCAAAGAATTATTGCTGAATTTTATTTACTGGTGGTAGTAAATATTTCTAAAAGAGTTTAAACTCAAGTTCTATGTATAATAGAACAGAAGCAAAATTTTCACACATAATTTTAAGTAGGTTTTGTCTACCACAAAAGCGATAAACCAACAGCCAGTTTGCATGTCTGGAACGGAATGGAAAAGGAAGTGGTGTTTTCAAAGTGTGGAAAAATGGGCAGAGTAGATGAAAATCCACGAAATTTTTAAAAAGTCAAAATATTTCAAAGAAGATATGAAAGCCACAAACCCCTGAAACCAGTACATAGTCTCAATGAGAAGCTTCAATGGAGAAAAAATTTATGTGAGAGCAAACACCAGTGCTAGCTCAGCAGCAACAGCAATTTTAATGATAACAACTCAGCCAGGTACAGACCAAATGTTTATAGAGATTACAAGAATAAGAGATATCAGCAGGCTAAGTTTAAATTAGAGGGTGATGTATAATTCAGTGTAGTATCCATAGGGGCATGTGAACAATTGCTGTTCTGAAAACTCTTCACATCTGGCACAAGAAGATTGCTTGGACATGGAGGGGACAGACTACACTGAGTGTAAGGGGTAGGAATAATGATCACAGATTGCACAGAGTCTATTTTGCATGGAAAATTCAGAAATAGCCCCAAGGCTTGATCCTAAAATGTGCCTGGCTCTTTCATTAATTAAATTAATAACAACATAGTAAGCATTCCAAGTATACCAACACACAGCAGGTGATTTACTCAAGGGCAATGCAGATGTACTTTATGGTAAAGGCACTGTTCTGTTGAATATAAATCTCAGACGTGAACAACTGCAAATCTTTCAGTAAGTCTCCCTTCTCTCCTCCCTCATGCATAGTTTTTATGTGGGCTTTTCGTACGGGAAAAAAATAGGAATAACAGTGAAACAAACTGTAAAGTGAGAAAATATCCTACAGGAAAACTGATACTGCAAGAGATCAGCATTGTCAATAAATGTACAATGAAACCAGACTGTTGTAACTGGTTAAACTGGATTATAGTTATTTTTTTTATTGTATAAGACTTCAACACTAGGTATGAAAATCAGAGATTCAGTGTAAAGAACTTTCAAAAAATAGAGAGAGAGAAAGAATTGGGAGGTAGGGGTCTGCAGTATTGTAAATACATGTTTCTGTATCTCTATGTAAATATATGATACTCAGGACCATACCACATTGGAAAGAAAATAGGGCATTAAATCTAGTCAGATACAGCACCACAGTTACAGAGCTTTACTATCCTACTTACCTTTCACTGGAAAATATCAAACTACTTTTCTGGAGTTGGGAAAGGGTTAATCAGGAATGAGGCAATATTACCTCAGATACAGGACCCGTATCCAGGTTTTATATTTATGCACCCAAGAGTGGTGTGTTTATGTTGTTTCATTGTATAATTGTACTTGTATGTATGAAGTCTTATATCTGAAGGAGAGATCCATCCACTTGGGTTTCTGAAATTATTAAACTATATCTCCTGTATTATCTTTTTAGCGTATACCTGTAGCATAAACTCTTAGCATCCTTGTTGTTACCATTATGAGAATTTTGGATGTCAAGCAAATATTGTTTTTCTAGTTATACAGGGTGTAGACCCTTTTAAAATTTATTTTGAATAATTTTGTCATAACCATACTTTGGCAATGGCAGACAGAGAACTGTTGGATCCTTTAGGGGCTAATTCCCTCCTAACTAAATGGTTTGCTGTCTTTCAATCTTCTTACTCCATGTTCTGCAATCTGTGCATATATATAGTTGTTTTCATAAAGAATGTTTTTTTTTTAATTCAAGGCCCATTGCTTAGAAATATTCATTTAAAGCAAGCATCTTTCCATTTGGTCCTTGGTCCTAAACCTAGAGATGTCAGAGAGTAATTGTGTGAATTGTTCTTGCTGAAAACTCTTGAAAGATCACCTGAAAAAAATTCAATTCCATCATTTGCAAACTTACATTCAGAAAAATGTTATAATTTCCTCTTTTTCAAATGTGGGTTCATACTTTTGCAAGCAATTTAACTCAATTTTCACCAGGCTATATGATGAACAATATCTGGGAAAATCAGCTTAATAACAAATATTAATAAATTACACTTTTCACAAATCATGTTTGATCAACTTGGTCTCTTCTCCAATAATATTGTAATATAAACTTAATTGTATTTGTTGAAGAGAGAAGATAGGTAGCAATTATTATATTTCCATTCTACTCAACTAAAGAGGGACTTACAGACATAAGTAAATTTTGGTGTGCTTTTCAGTCTCTCTTTCTGTGTTTATACAACATCAAAGAACATAAAACCCCCCTCCAACTGCATCCACAAAAAATCATAAACTATTTTTTATGACAAAGGATGTACATTGATTTCATTAATAGAGAATTCTGCTTTAAATGATGGAACTTTCAGACAAATTCACAAAAGTAATGTTACTGTAAATCTTCCCTACATAGCAAAAAAAAACCCCAAACACACACAAACTAACCCTTAAAATATTTGTATATTTAGCATCACCAGAATAAAACCCACATATATATATATACACACATATACACACACACATATATATGTATACATATGTGCACACACGCACACACATATATAAAAATCCTTCTGCTAGCTATTCTTCTGCCCAGGAACTTGAAAATGCTTTCTGTGAAGGCATGATGCCAATTCAACAAGGACAAACAGGTGAAATGTTAACTGTTGAAATTTCCAGAGCGCAGACCTGAAATATTTCCTTTTTTTTTTTCTTCTTCTTAATTTTTTCTTTTTAAAGATCACTTCTAGGCATACTTTAGGTACTTTATACCCTGAATCTGCTGCAGCAGTAAGGTAGAAAGCTGAAGTGATAAGATTAGCACATGCTTCTTCCCCTTGGCTTGCAAACATTGTGCCATTTGGTTTCTGACCTCTTAAATGAAAGGCGGAAACTTTCTCATAAAACCCTACGGATTCAATTTCTCAGAAAGGTTATTTTTTTTGAGGAGAAAGAAGGGATAAATATTACAGTACATCTAAAAAAATTTAAAAGGCCTGAATTGAAAAGCCAACTGCCCTGCAATATTAATATATGACAAATAATATATTAGAAGTCTCATATATTTTGACATCTTCGACTTACCTTGTAGGTGGATCTTATCGTCATGATTAGAGAGCTCCTTTTCATCATGATCTCAAGTTGTGAGCTATATATGCTGCTGTGTGTGCAATAGAGCAGCTTCTTTATTAACAGCGTTTGTCTACAGCCTTGCTGGTCCATAAACACACTTCTAAAAATTCAGGGAGTTTAGAGTCACTCCACAGTGAAATACAGATAGTCTGCAGAGAAATGAAGTGTAGCAGCTCGGACTGTCTCCCTGGCCAGGGAGTGAGTTGCATTATACTAAAATAACGTACATGAGAATAGAACATTACATAATGTCACTACTCAGACTCCTTTGAGAATAACTGAAGTGAGGTATTTTAGTTGAAAATAAAATAGAGTAATTCTGACCTGTTGAAGCCACTTTTATGATGTAAATTGTCCTTAGCAAGCTCTGGAATAGGATGACTATAAGTGGGCTAACCTCCTTCTAGCTGCATCAGAATGGACATTTCACTTGGGTGAAAATCTGGCTTTTGTTTTAAATGAAATCTGCAAAAGATGGATAACAATTTCTATCTGCTCTTCCCATTTCCTGTAATATATTTTACCTCCACACAACTACTGAATTATTGAATCATATTCTTACCCATGATGACACAGATCTCCACTCAAAGCACTGTCCACAGAAATTATCACCCACTTTGCATAGGACAAGATACACTTCATTGTCTCAAAAGCAGGTCTTGAAGTCACTAAAGGGATCACAAGCTTTACCATATTCTTCTCAGCTGACAGTAATTTCAGAACGCCTCCAGCTCTTTAACTGTTTCATTTATAGCTACAGCAAATGTCAATAAAATTAATATGAATGGTAGAACCTTTTTTTTAAAAGCATTTAAAACTGTAGCAAAGAACAGTGCTCACAGGAGTGCCTCATTGGAAAATTTATTCCCATAAAATTATGTTGTGGCTTCTGTGTTATATGAGGCCACTGTATTGCCTGAAATTAGGTCCCACCTGTGCTGCTGATTCAGCCAAGAAGTCAGCCAGGCCCTTCCAGACACATTTTAAAACACTGTCTTTTTTCTGCAATGCCAAGATTGAGAGATGCACTGAGTTAATCAAGAAAGGAACAAGTAGATCACCAAATAAATTAGTCTTTTGGAATTAATAGTCTGTCATGTGATGACCTTTTTTTAGGATATGTATTGCATCCTATGCAGGTATTGCACCCTATGTGCTGTTCCATAAGGACCTTAACGGAGCATCAGGTTAAAGCTGTTCCCTTTAAATTAGGATTTAAAATTTTTAAGGCCTTGAAGCTATGTTTTCTTTGCTTGTTTGTACTGTTATGTAACTGAGTTGGAAACTTTTTGTAGAAAGAGTAAAAAGTTATAATAACAATCCAACGTGATGGAACCTATTGGCAGGACCAAGTAGAACACAGACAACAGCAATGACTTAGGGTCATTACTTCCATTTTAAATGTGCTTTCCTCTATTGAAGATGGTATTCAATATGGGATTTTTTTTTCAGGAATTTCATAAAATGGAGTGCCGTCCTAGAGGAGACAAGCAGCAGCTAATAGGAGACTGATACTCATGATCCCAATCAACAATTTTTGGAATAGTAATTTAAATCTGGGTCATTTAAGCAGGCTACTTAGGAGTAAAGGTGTACTTTCATCCTTATCACAAAGAATCATTTAAGATATAGAATGAAAAAAAAATTACTCCATATAAGAAAATGGGTTATATTTTCTGAGTGTATTCCAGTTAGAAGGGCAGAGATCCAAGATTTATATCTTTCCTTAAGGTATTCAGGGAACTACATGTATTCCAAACATAATCAACCCAACAACCCAAATTGTTAGTGCTGAGTGACTTCTACTCTCTGTCTCAGGCACCCATTGCTTTCAGAAGTTATCAGTGAAACCTATGAGAGGTTTCATCTGGTCTAGGTGCCAGATTTCAAAATATAACTCTTGCCATCTAATGGAAAAGGTAATGCTTTTTCTCACTTTGCAGTGCAAGCCAAATTGTTTTAAAGAGAGCTCTAAAACTAAGCGCATAAAAGCAGCCCTTGCAGACAATAAAGCCAACATGATGAATGTTAATTCCCAGTGCTACTAATGATGAAGGTTCTTAGCTTGAATGATAAGTGAGTTTGGTATCTATCACTAAAATGTCAGCAGCTTAGAGGGCAGATTTTAGCTGTAAGGACATGCGTTTCTGAAGACCTTCACTCATTAGTTACTGCTTGTGCACAAGGTTAAATCCCATTATGGACAGTCATTCTCTGTTCTGAGTTAATCAAATTAATAGTTAACATCAATACTTGAAATAAAGCTTACATGCAACTGTGACAAGCAGTTAACAGAATGAAGAGGGCATAATGGGCTGATGGTATTGGAACAATCACTAGGAGAATGTGAAGTTCATATCCAATGGTTGACTCTTCACAAATAATATGATTTGTGAAATAGTTTTCCTGTAGAAAAAAGATACACAGCTCACTTTAAATTTAGGGGCATCCAAGCAAGCTTATCTGATTGGGATTCTACAGCTGATTCCAGCAATGGTGTAAGTCTTCACTGCTGCTCCTTTAAGATAGGAAGAATTTCCAGAATCCGAGAGTTTGGTTCACCAAATCTGAGGTATTAGTAAATTGAAGGACACAATAGAGGTTAAGGAAAAATAGCAGTAAAAGTGTACTGTATGATCTCACCATGCTGCACTACGAATGAAAGTCCTGACTCATCATTTTGTAATCACTGCTGTAACATCATGCTAAATGAATTGGTTTTAGGAATTGGAGGGAAGAAAGAACAGGAATTCAAGCAACTAGCATGAGTAATGATGAGAGATTCTGCATGAAAGCAAAAAAGTATTCTAACAAGAGAAGGTCTACTATTGGTAAGAGATGACAGAGAATATGAACATCATATTACTGTACATTTAGGAATTTGGGGTTAGCAGCATTTAGTGATATATTATAAAGTTGGCCTATTTTGAATAATACTGAAGACCATAGTCTAGGTACCAAATTTTCAGCTGATATAAATCAGTATAACACTAAACTTTAGTAGATTGACATGGGTTCTTACTGGTGATGGCTCTTTCCAGCATGTAAAAATCTGTTTGTAAAGGCAAGAATGTAATCTCAGTCACAAGGATGGAGGCATCCTACATCGTAGAAGAGAATGGACCTCACTGTGATTTCTAGAAATATTTTCTGGTTTATCTTTTGTGGATAGCAATAATATTTGAATTCTAGTTTTGTTACATTTTGACACAAGAGAAGTATTGTCTTTGTCAGTTCATATGTATGGAAATAGAGCTTCACCTCTGTTTCATGGCAGGAAGGAGGGGAATGTTAAACCAAAGAATTTTATACATGGCTTTTATATCTGTAGAGGCAATTTACAAGATGGCTTTTGCACCTTCTTTGTGGTGTGGCCTCTACAAAAGTAAAATCTGCAGTTTCCTTGGAAACAAAATTTCATGCCATTCAAGACTTGGAAGGATTGTTACTCCTTTCTTAGTCATGGCGTGTTTTGGTTCTGGAGTCAAACATGATCTCTTTGATATGACATGAAAAATCCAAGTGGAACAGAAAACTAGATAATGAAAATGAAAGCTGACATCTGTGAGAAATCTGAATTAGGTGAAGCTTCATGAAATTGCAAATTTTTTTTTTAAGTTATATGCCACATTTCCTCTTTCCTGAATTCAGTAATCAATGGACAATAGATATAGACTAGAGCAAAGAAACACATGCTTCATACATATTCATACTAATATTCATGTTCCTACTAGAAATTTCATTTGTGACTTGAGCAAATCACCTTACTTCTCATCAAAAATTCTGAATCCTTTTAACCAAAAATTTGATTTGGAGGAGGTTAAATGGTTTAAAATTTTTGGAAACATCAAAATAGATTGTGCTATCCATGCTGACAACTTTTGGATGGCAATAAGAAAAAGTAAAGTCTACTTTCTCTAATCCATTAGAATGCAAATTCCATCATTTATTTAACACAAAATTTCCTGGAAATTAATAGAACCTCTCTGAATTCTCGCCTCGTCCTGGAGGACTTTGAACACTTGTTTTTTATCCTTTAAAAGTACTAAATAACATCTTGATGTAAATTGCTTTCACTGCTTTCCACCAAAGCCATTTAATCTTACATGGAATACTTACATATGCATTGAAAAAGAGAGATAATAACTATAATAATGAACAGAAACAGCAGAGTTTATATCTTAGATATTTATATAAAGTAGAATTTAAGTCAACATGAAAAATTTAAATTATCTCAGTTCATTCTCCCATACTAGAGGAAGAGAGTACTCCACAGACTACTGTGATTAGAAACTTGACTGGTAAGGTGGAGCTAAGATAAAAGGGAAAATTCATTCTAGGAGAGCTCTATAACTAAGATGAAGTGTAGAAAGGAGCAAGACCTCTTCCTTAGAAAGGAACAAGACATATTCCTTAGAAATGGAGTGACATCTTGTAAATTTAGTGCTTTCTTTCCATTGTTTTCCTCAAAAAAACCCCATTTTTTGATGAAAAAGAAGTTTATTTTCAGTCCGTGCAGCTGTGGGTTTTTTTTTCTTCAGTTCTCCCCCAGAAAATATTATTCACATATCTCCTGAGTCTGTGCCTCAGCTGCTCATTTTTAATGAGTACTTAACAATACTTCTTTCTTCTGCTGTTTGCCCATCTATTCTATTTAGATGGTAACCTTCAAAGAGCAGAAGCTATTCCTCATTTAATTAGAGGCATTTACAGCATTTTAGTCTCAGAGATGGCAACTAGACACTATCATAGCAAATAACAAGGGTTGATCTATGAATAGTGGATTTACACAGAAATTTCACTGGAACAGCTGATAACACACAGCAATACATCAAAATTGCACTAAGTTGAAATGGGGAGACTGTTGGTATGCAGTGTAATTCTTGTATGGCTCTGTCAGGTTTTAGTTGCTCTGAAACTTTCAGGGAATTGGAGGGATGGGTGTTGGAAGATAATGCTGTAGCAACTATTCCAAGGTGTTGTCTTGGGAGGAGACTGTTACAGCTGGGACAATAGTTTTGTGATTATGAATAACAAGCAAAGAATCTAAAACTAGTTATTTACTAATTATCTGTTTTCTTATTAAACTCACGACAATGTTCAGTCATAGGGACTCCTTTTTTCATACTTTTCAGAATTACTGTTGGCTGTTGTTTCTGTTAATTGTTTAACTGTTACCTTTAATATTTACTTAATCATCATGACTATTACTCATGGTGTATTCCAGGAGAGACACAATCAGCAAAATCTTAAAATACGACTCCTCTCACACCTGTGAGGACTTGCAGAGACAATAGACAGCAATTAATTCAGTTCTCTGAGCTTTTTAAAAGTTGTTTTATACCCATTTTCCAGCAATTTCTGAGAGTTCTTAGGCCGCTTAAAAAGAAGCATATATTCAGAAGCATTAATGAAATTAATGTACGTAGCTTTTTTGCTTGAAATTGATGCATTAGGTACATCAAAGAGGAAATGGAAATGTAGCAATTCATATTCTAACCTATTCTAAATTAAACTTAGAGCATGAACTCTTGACTTAAGGTTATGAATTATTTTGTAGGAGTGAATCTGATTACATATTATCGGTATTGAAGAACTCAGCACATCAAGTTCTAAAGTTAAAGTTCTGGTGACATTTGTGGGTACAGTATGCAATCAAGGCAATAAGCACGTGCATGCATCCACACATGGCTGAACATGTCCAGAGTCATTCTTCGTGGGATGATACCTGTATCTACAGTCCTTTATTCTTAAATGCAAATGTGTAGCAACTGGGCCTATTGATGTCATAGAGAAAGCTTCTAACAGAATATAGGAAGTAAATGCAAAACTTAATGGAACTCCATTAACAACGATATGAGATAAAGTTATTAATATGTTTCTTAAAAGGCTAAACAGAAATATATGTAGTCATGACAAAATAATTACAACGTAGGTTGATATCTGGCTTGCTTTAATATCCAGCTTTTAACATTACAAAGATGGAGATATTTTGGCAATTCCAGAATTATACAAATGGATGAAAATGAACATTCAAAATAAGAAACTTCAATCTCTGCTATGCATGCAAGATTTAAATGATGGAAAGAATTTACTGGCCAAACACCTAGCACATATCTTGAAAGACTTCAAATATTAAGATTTCATTCAAGTCTGCAGTCATCCACTATCTTTATAAAAACCTCTAACCACAGAAGCTCTGTTAAAAAGAATCTGGATCAAACAGGATCTCAATCCTTCTGACTGTCTCAAACTTTATTTCCATTATAATGAGAAAAACTGTCATAAACATACTCAGCACATTTAAAATTCAGTGTTTCTTCCTTAATGCCATGATGTAAGATATATGGAGCAAACATGGTTTCAGAAGGCTGTATAAGAGACACACTTCTTGAACCCCCTGCAGAACCGCCTGAGGTGTTACAAGAGCTTACTTTTTTTTTTTTTTTGCTCTTGTGCCTCAAGACGCACACCATGATTTTAAGGTTAGGCCTTCAGAACCTAGCCTGATTCTTCTGCCTCCTGCTTCAGCCAACCTGCCTTACTCTACGAACAGTTTTTGACACCTTGGTATTTCAGTTATGTCCACCAAAAGCCTGGTGTACTTTCTGTCTAAATCTTCTTAATTGTCGTTTGGGAGAAAGGTGAAAACGTAAATAAGATTGTGATTGATCAAAATAATTGTTCACAAAAAACTCCTACCAGGCAGAAGACAAAAGCTTCAAGGGAGAAATCTAGTTTTAAAATGTATTTAATTACCACCAGTTAGATGAAGAGCAAGCTAATATAGCCCTAATTTGAAAGTAGAGTTTGCTAAGAAATAAGAAATCAAAATGGAGTGTAATTGAAACAGCACAAAGGGAAATTTAATATTCACTGATCAGATGTTCTTGGTGGGTGGGTAAAATAAACCATTTCATTGCAATCACAGCCTGTTATAATAATCTCACAAATCATGTTGTTTATATCTAATAGAAATTACTAAATAATGAATCTGGGTTTATATCATATCAGAGAGCTTTTATTGAGGAGCACATTCAGTGTCGGTAGCTCCGTGAGCAGCTGCCGTGCCAGCTCCAGCCTGAGCTCTGAGGGGGTGAGACCCTCAGACAAGAGGCTGTGAACTGGAAATGACCTTTGCACAACAAAGGGCACTGGGACCTGTGGTGCCAACCAGGGGACCACACACTCAAGAGACGTGGCAGGAGCGGAGGACTCAGCTGGAAGACCCCACACTTTCCTGCGCTTTGACTGTCAGGGTATAAAAGCCCAGGGTTTGCTTTGCTCAGGGTCCCTCCTCAGGGGCACCATCTCCAGCTGTTATTCTGTTGTTGCACAGTGATCAAATCACTTAAAGGATCCATTGGTCTGGGACTCTGCTATGGAAGCCTGAGGTCAAGCTGGTAAGGAAACCTGGTCTGACTGTGAGAGTGTGGGGTGTGTAGGGAGCCAAGCAGGGCACCCGTTGGGTCAATGGAGTCACCCACTGCGAAGGAGCCTGGATCTCAGCACAGGTGGTGCAAGTGTGACTGCCAGAGTGGCTCATGGGTGGTCAGACAGGAAACTTTCCTTAACGCGTTCCTGGTTACCACTAGGAGATACCTCTTACTCTCCTGTTCTTTTCAGTGCTGGTTACCAAATGTGCTTGCATACATTTTCTAGAGGTTATTGCTACGTAAGACGCATATGAGAAAAAAAGAGTGCTTTTCCCTATGACATATCAACACTTGCTGATATTGTACAGTTGTTTTTATCCTTTTCTTACAGAAGCATGTTGCATTTTATAACCATTTAATTGTATGTAGCCCTCCAAGGCTTTTATGTAGATTGAGTACTTTACCCCTTCTACACCCCTAAAACAAGTATTCCCCTTGGATCATCATTTGTATTTCTATTTAGTTTATTTTACATCTTCCTGTGCACTGATTGATTTACCTGATACAAAATCTGAGTAGATTAAGTTTATGCAGTTCATTACTTCACCAAGATCAGAACAAAGTGAGCAAACATTTTAGACAGGAAGAGTTTTAGATTTAGACCTCCAAAATTTATATGCTTTAAAAGAAACTGGAAAGGATCAAATAGCAAAAATTAGAGTGTTTTGATTTTTGCAAGAAGTAGGTGATGAAATAAGCAGAAAGGGCAGTTTGTGTAACTTCTGTTAGATGAGAGCGACCTGTAGAGTTGACAGTTCAGGCATGTCTTAGGCATGTTTAGTGTAACATCATCTACAAAAACAAGAGTGCATATGGATTGTTTGCCACATTTGCCTTTATCCTTAGGCAAGTACAGAATTGCCAGGTGATAGACCAATTTCTGTATCAGCTTAAAAACAGCACCAACAATATGTTGATTGTTTTAGACTGTGAAATCACAGTGGGTCAGAGACTTAAACAAACTCTAGAGTACAAGCAATAGTAGATTAGAATTTCTATGAGACACTTGACAAGGCATGGAGTGCCTAAATCCCACATCTGAACAGGGAAAGGCTTGTATGACCTTTGTGCATATTTTGAGTACTTGAAGCAGACTCCTAACCAGGCAATCCTCAACTTGTGTACTAGACACATGAAATACTGCATGCCCAGTGCAAGACACAGCGAGAAGTAATACTTTTTCCTTTAGTACAACATTAGTCATTAATGTTAACAGCCCATCCCAAATCTAGAAATTATCTGCCAAAGCCTGAAAGAAAGCACATATTTTGACTGCTGAATGGGGCAAACATATGTCAGTTTGGGACAGGAGAATTCCAAGGGCTGGCAGTGAGCACCACCACAGACTCACAGCATCAGCTGGTCCACGGTCGCCAGCTCAAGCGGATTGTGTCAATACAAGGAATGTGTTAGTCAGAGCCTATCCAAATATACCTGTGCAAGTAGGCTAGAAATCAGGAAGTCACTGAGAATCTTTCCTGCCATGACTGTACATCACTGTACAAGTGCATTATTTCAAAGTGTGCTGGTTTGACTGTAAACCAGCAGGGGAAATTAACCCCACACAAAATAGCTCGAGAGATTTTAGGTCAAAATTACAATTTTAATAAAAAAGGTTAAAATAAATGCAGTAGTACAGAAACACCAGCCTAAACAAACCGACAGAGTCACGGTACAACCTGACACCCTGTTGACCAGGGTGGTAGCTGTGCAGTCCAGTCAGGCACTGGTTCTGCAGAAAGGCCTGGTAGTCCAGTCCTGGTAGTGGAGCGGAGTAGCTGAGTCCAATTCTGAGAAGTGGAGTGGAGTAGCTAGCTGAATCCAAATCCGAGGAGTGGAATCCAGTCGAGTCGAGTCGAGAGTCCCATCGAGAGTCCCGTTGAGAGTGGAGTCCCAAGAGCAGAGTCCTGTTGAGTTGAGGGTGTTTTCTCCCATCCAAACCCCTTGTTTTGTGCTGTGTTTCTTGCCTGGCACCACCCCCAGGGGCGGGGACTTTCACAATGGAGGAGGATTTCCCGATGTTCTATTGATTGCTTTGGTAATGAGCTTAGATGGTCCTGGTCCTCTGAGCTTGGATGGTCCTTATGGTGTTCTGACATTCCAAGTCCAATAACGGGCCATTAATCAGGATGGATGGTGTAATGGGCCATTAGCTGAGATCAGATAATCAGGATGGGTGGTGCTTGCTGTCGGCTGGAGTGCTTATCTCAGTTGAGATAAGGAATCCCTCAGGGACTAGGTGTGTAACTATGAATTTATCCAGCTTTTGTGGGTGGTAATAGAATACATGACTAACCAAGGACACAGAGCATGTTCTTGTTCAAGATAGTTACATTTAATATTGCTCAGAGAGCAAGCCAAACCATGGGAGCACTGGTTATTCTATCTTTTTAGTTGTTAACATACTTCCTGACTTCAAGACAATAATTTCTAAAAGAAGTTATGGTCAAGGCAGAAGAAGATTTCTTTCCTGTTAGACTAGAGATTCTTTTGTACCATCCCAGAAGACTGCAGCCTCAAGTCTCCCACATCACGTCCCACTGTACTCCATAAAATCCTATGGGGTGGGTAAACATCACTGTCATGCTGCAGCACAGCTGTCACATTCATATCAGGCACTCTGGACTGAAAACATCCACCCCAGACTCAACAAATGGTAAGTCTCCTTTACTGACATGTGAGCACCACATGGAGCCTGTAGAAGGACAGGAAAAAGTTCAATATACCATTAATTCAGCCATTCAAGACCACTTGCACACAAGACCTGACAATGGTCCATGGTCCTCTTCTGTTTAAAAGGGCGAATTTATCTTAAAATTTTCAAGATTAACTCCAGCAATGTGCCAGGGTGCAACAAACTGGGAAACAGCAATATGGAAGTACAGCCTCAAAACAAAATAGAAACCAAACTCCCAAAAACCAGCAAAAAATACAAATATGTAGAATGAGATCAAGGGAGTTTGAATGAATATATAAGCAGGTGAAAATCAACAGATAATAAAAATAAAAATGGGAGGCATGTAAAATTCTAAATGTATGAACTTAGATTAATTTAATTGTCCTTTAAATAAAATAGAACAAGCAGTAAGAATTTGCTCTAAATGCTAATGAGAGTGAAGCAGAAGTCATTAGCTTAATGCTTGAAATTATTTTATTGTAGTAATAATCTGTCTTTTCATATATGCTTCTTCTGCATGTACAGGAAGGATAAATTTTTTGGTTCAGTTTCCAGCTAATTCAGTTCAATAACAACTTCCTTCAAAGCTGGAAAATCAAATAAGATCAGGAAAAGCTTTTTTTCTGTTTCAATCTGAGACTATAATAAGATATGTGGTGCTGAGATCTCAGAGACTTCTGAAACCTTGAAGGAACTCTCAATGACATTTGCCTTAAGTTATTTGAATCAATTTTTTTTGTGTGTGAGAGTGTGTGGTCAAAATATAATTTGACATGGTGTTGGGAACCTATTCCTGTCAGATATTATCCTCCTTGTGATTTTTCACTAGGTGAATCAATGGTTTTCTGAAGTTCTTCAGGGCCTCTTGAACTCATGCTCACTGAGTAACTGAGGATTTGTGGGGTCTGATCTCACACTTGGATAGCAAATTTTGGCTGCATGTAAAAACATATAGGAGCATTAGCAGGGCTTTCCTGGCCAAAAGGGCTGCCAGATTCTCTCTTTGCTTTCAAACAACACTAGCAGGCTGTTGAGTGCTATTTTATCTGGTAACAAATGCTCACTGATATTACCTCAAACCCATAATGCCTTTTTCCATTTCCTTTTTCCCTTTCACAAGATGGAAAAGTGGAGATGAGAAGCAGTAGTTGCCTCAAGTTTAGAAAAGAAATGTGTCCAGGACTGCCACAGCAGCTTCTGAGAGCTCTTAGTTCATCTGGGATATTAAAGCAGAAGGAGAACGAGTAGTACTATTTTTGCAAAATACTTTACAGTAGCAAAAATCTGAAAGAAATCACATCCTTCCTGAGACCTACAAAGCCAGAAAGATTACCAGGAAGCTTTGCAGCTTGAGTCCTGGTAGCAAAAGGAAGGGAAGGATCATGATTGATTTTGTGTGAGGTTTCTTTGATGACAAATTATAAATACGTTTTACCGCTTCACATGGAAAAGCTGTTGATAATAATGATGATATGGGAGTAAGAGCTTCTCCATGTAGTACAATACTGCTACTCTTCTGGAGCTATGATAGCATTGTATATACCTAAGTGTGCATTCTCAGGCTGTACTCACCTTTCTCCATACTGGTAAGGGTGTTACTATGTGCTCATGTGAGCAGGATGCGGCAAAAGATTTCTCCTAAACCAAAGATGGCACAGGTGAGGAAAAGAGTCTGTGTCTCATCCTCGCTGACCAACTTCATAATTCTATTTCATAAGATGATCAGATTGCTAAGGAAACATTCCCATCTGATCATCCTGGAGCCACTCTGGCAGTCACACTCACACCATCTGAGCTGGAACTGAGGCCCCTTTGCAGAAGGCAGCTCTGTCACTGAAATCATTAGGAAAGAATGAAACCTTCCAACACCATCGTTTAAGTGTTAGTGAGCTAGGCATTACTTTATTCTGAACAGGATATGTAGTGAATCATTCCAGCTACACACACACATTTTAAGACTTTTCACTTATTTATACATTCTTAGCAAACAAACAAATTAATATTCATTGGTTCTAAGTTATATAATTCTCTTCATTAATTATTCTATCCCCTATTGGTTATTGATTTCTTGCACCTCATGCTAATTTGGTCCACGTTATTTAGTGCTCCTATCATCCTTTCTAAGACAGGGAGTCTTCAACTCTCATGCTGTAATGTCTTTATTAATGTCCTCTGTATCTTCTTGTTACTCCAACATCTTCTTGAAGGGCAATAAATTTTAGATCCCAGATATCCAATTTTCAACTCCCTCAGGCTTTGTTTATTGCAGCTTATCAGGTCTAGTCCAGTGAAACTCAAAGCCTCAGTGATTTAAAGATCAAACCAACAACAAAAGTCTGTGAAAACCCAGCCACCTGCTGGCAAAGTGGACACCGCATATGACCAACAATCAGTTAAAAAGTTACTTAAAACCATTAATTAGAAAAAAAATTTAGGAAAGTTATATCATTTCCAACAGTTCCAGTGACCCAACGGGTGCCCTGCTTGGCTCCCTACACACTCCACACTCATAGTCAGACCAGGTTTCCTTACCAGCTTGACCTCAGGCTTCCATAGCATAGTCTCAGACCTCTGGATCCTTTAAGTGATTTAATCACTGTGCAACAACAGAATAACAGCTGGAGATGGTGCCCCTGAGGAGGGACCCTGAGCAAAGCAAACCCTGGGCTTTTATACCCTGACAGTCAAAGCGCAGGAAAGTGTGGGGTCTTCCAGCTGAGTCCTCCGCTCCTGCCACGTCTCTGAGTGTGTGGTCCCCTGGTTGGCACCACAGGTCCCTGTGCCCTTTGTTGTGCAAAGTTCACAGCCTCTTGTCTGAGGGTCTCACCCCCTCAGAGCTCAGCCTGGAGCTGGCACTGCAGCTGCTCACAGAGCTACTGACACTGAATGTGTTTCTCAATAGGATTCTCCATATACTTTCCCACTATCTGCTCTGTCTGTACCTATCTGTGCCTGTGTGGACACACCAGCGTACAATGCCTGTTATCACCATTTGTATTGAAGACATGTCACATAAAAAATGGAATTATGCCTGATCCATTTAATTCAGAGGTTGTTTGTCTGCTGGTTTGCAATGCATTGGAACTGGAATGACCAGTCCTTTGGCAGCATTTCTTGTATCTCTGCAGCACGACTCCTCCTGATGAGTAATTCTTTTTATAGAGTTATTTTACAGCATTTTCTGATATCTTTAATAGTATTAAGGTGCCTAGATACCAGCTGTCTAAAAATACCTAAGACGGTCTGATAGACTGAATAGGCACAAAGAGTGAAGTCACGAAGAAAGAACTAAAAAACAAAGTAAAAGATTTGGAAAGTGCTAAAGCAAATCAAGTATTTCAGAAACTGCAGCTTGATATAAAATCATGAGGAAAAAATCTAGAAATTACATGGAAAAATGAAGAAAACATATTGAAAGAAAAAACAATGTTAAATAATGAAGGGCTCAGAATGTAAGTAGAGACATGGGAAACTGTTAAAATATGAAGCAGCTGGATGTACATTATAAATGCAGTATGGAGACACTAAAGACAACAACTACAATTTTGTAGTTCTGTCTTTTTTTATCAATGTTTAACACTTTACTGAGACAGAGGCCAGCATTGGTTGTTTCCTGGTATTTTTGCATGTCTGCATTTGATATGCTGATACCTGTGGTTCTTATATTCATCGAAGATTGAATATCATGTGCTCTTTTTGACCAATAATAAAGTAATAGCAAGAAACAGAAAAAAAAGTATGCATACAGTTTAGATTATTCTCAGTCTTCTTTAAAGAGGAGACATTAGTAGATCAATTGGCATTTTTCATAACATTTATTGTACCTTGTTACTCTTTATAATAAATATGTTTACACCAGAACATAAAATATACAGTTTACATGTATGTACACATGGTCTTTTGATCTATATTCAAAGCTTGTTTGCTAAGACTCCTTAGCTTAATCCTAATGTGTACTGTATGCTATCCACACTCTTCGCAGATTGAAATGTATGACTTAATCATATTTATTTTTAAAATGCTTAGGGGCTTGCCAGTGAGCAGACTGCCTGTGATCTCTACAGCTGGTGCAACATCCCTTTGGTCAGTATCTTGACTGTTTCCTATCCAGTTGTGGTAAAACTGGCAGACCCAGCTCCATCAGCAGGCAAATCTCTAAATGTTGCTTTCCTCATTTGTTAGTTTTACATCATAATCTTTGACCACATTTATAACCTTTCTTCTTAACTCTGTATCTGACTGAATGTCTGTTTTCATTGTACTGACTCTACTTGCAAACTCCAGAAAAAAACCCAGTTCCCTTCCACTGTTTTCTGTTGCATTGTACAAAGTCAAAAACTGGTGTGTAAAGCGTATGAGCCATCATTTGACAGTTTAATTAAGGGAAAAAAGAAAGAGGAAGTTAAATATATAATTTTGTCTTTACCCAGGGTTGTTCAAGGATACCATGAAAAGAAAACAAGCCCAGTTCCTTGATTGAAGAAAATATTGTGTAAAAGCACTGAAAATCAAGGTCATCTAATGATGATAAGAAGCCTTCAGACAACTTTGCATCAGTCAGATAGAATTCCAACTTTACAGCATTTAACTAGAAATCCTTTATTAAAATCATTGCAAATAAGAAAGAACAAGGAGACCTCAGAATGTGATCAAATATAAAAATTTAGCTTGTACAAGATAAATGAAATGGGTAAGTGTAATTGCACCCACTTACATGAAGACATGTGTAGGATGACTTTAAATCCCTGTATATAATGAACTTCTTAGGGGTCTTGGAAGTTTATAAATCATTCAGGGACAAATTGTAAGGAATGTTTCTCTAAATCAGGGTGCATTTGTAAGCTAATATGGGAAGCTCCACTTTGCTGGCAGCTCTTTAAAGTGAGACTGTTCACTGTACACCTAGAGATCTTCTAAGAAGAGTGAAAACCTGCAGCTGCAATTTAACATCTACAAGGCAGTATATGTTTCAGGATCCCCACAGAAATTCAGTTTGGGAATGTGCTGTAAAGGTTTCTCCTAGTGAGACGCTGGTATCCCACTGAACTTTAATGACTGCTTGTGGGAGAAAACTAGAGCGCTATATCAACTATCAGAAAAAAGTTTGAATCAACTTATCAAGCAAGACTCCTGAAGATAAAAGGCCTCCTACTTATCTCTGATAGACCTGATCGTGCCTTATTGTTTCACAGCTTTAAATTTCCCCCTCTTTAATGGTAAGATAATTATTCCACCAACTCTGACAAAGCCACCATTTTTCAAAGTAACATTCCATACAAGATATGGAGAAAAAAAGAAAACATTTAGACAAGACTATTAATAAGATGAACTTGCACGTGAATTTTGAGAGCACGATTCTTACTCAATTTGAGTTCTACTTTAATTTAGCAACACTACACTTCAACAGAAGTTTAACGCATCTTAATCAGACCCCAAAAATGCACAATTGTTTTTTAAATAGTATGTACAGTGTATGCCTGATAGACTGGTGGACAAACTATAATTTGAGTACCTATAAATGTATGTATGTATGTACACATCTACACACAAACGCATGCACAGCAGGAGGTATGTAAAAGGCCTATAGATGTGGCAATTGGACACATGGCTTAGTGGTGGACTTGGCAGTATTACATTTATAGTTGGATTTGATGATAGTAAAGGTCTTTTCCAACCTAATTGATTCTATGATTCTAAGATAAGCAGGTGACTCCATGCTGGGGACACCAGCTAGTATGCTTGTGTGCAGGACTGCCATCCAGAGGTACCAAGACAGGCTGGAGGAATGGACCAACGGGACCCTCACATAATTCGGTGAAGGCAAAGTCTTGCATCCATAAAGAAAGAATGCCCTGCAGTGACACAGCCTGGGGCATAGTAGAGGGCCATCACCCTCCTTGTGTGCATTAGCAGAGGCACACTAAGTCAGTTAAAGGAAGGGATTATCTCCCTCTATAGAGCACTTGGATCACATTCAGGACATTCTCCCCAGCTTTGGACCACCTGTGCAACAAAAATGCAAATCTAGAGAGTGACCAAGCTGGTAAAGACTGGATTACTAAGCCTCTAAGCAGAGGCTGCATGACCAGAGCTTGTTCAGCCTGGAGAAGTTTTTCCTGTGTGGGACATAAGAGTAGTCCCCAGGACATTCAGGGATCTCGTTGAAAAGATGGAGCCAGGGTCTTCACAGTGGTCCATGGATGAGAGACAATGGGTATAAACTGAAATGAGATGTTCCAACTGGATGTAAAGAGGAATGTTTTCCCCATGAGAAAAGTCTGTCAGGTCACCTAGAGAGGTTAGGCAGGTTCCATTCCTGAGGTGTTTCAAGACCAGACTGGGCAAAGCCCTGAGGGACCTGGACTGATCTCACAGCTAGTTCTGCTTCCTTAGCAAGAGGCTGAGCTAGAGACCTTCACAAGCCCTTCCCACCTGAGTTATGCCATGATACTAAAATATACTTGTGCTGGTTTGACTGTAAACCAGCAGGGGAAAATTAATCCCACACAAAATACCTCGAGAGATTTTAGGTCAAAATTACTATTTTAATAAAAAAGTTAAAATAAATGCAGGAATACAGAAACACCAGCCTAGACAAACTGACAGAGTCACGGTACAACCTGACACCCCGCTGACCAGGGTGGTAGCTGTGTAGTCCAGTTAGGCACTGGTCCTGTAGGAAAGCCCGGCAGTCCAGTCCCGGTAGTCCAGTCCAATAGAGCAGTGGAGTGGAGTCCAGTCGAGTCGAGAATCAAGTCGAGAGTTTTCTCCCATCCTAAACCCTTGTTTTATGCTGTGTTACTTGGCTGGCACCTCCCCCAGGGGCGGGGACTTCCACAATGGCAGAGGATTTTCCCGATGTTCTATTGGTTGCTTTGGTAATGAGCTCGGATCATTCTTATGGTTTCTGAGCTCTGATGAGCCTTATGGCTTCTGAAATTCTATTTTTACCAAGTCCAATAACGGGCCATTAATCAGGATGGGTGGTGTAATGGGCCATTAGCTGAGATTAGATAATCAGCATGGGTGGTGCTTGCTGTTGTGCTGTCGGCCGGAGTGCTTATCTCAGTTGAGATAAGGAGTCCCTCAGGGACCAGGTGTGTAACTGTGAATTTATCCAGCTTTTGTGAGTGGTAATAGAACATAGGACTAACCCAGGACAGTACTATATATTTAAACTCTATATTTGTATTTACATTATTGCTAGATATGTTAGAGAAACTAATAGACTAGACTAGATGGGTTATCCTAGTAGAATATGATAAATTTTATATAGAATTTAATTGCAAAGACAATGTAGGAAATGTTCTTAAGCCATCTCCTTCCCCTAGATCACAGTTTCTACAGGTATTTGAGTTTGAGAATAATTTTATATATTCATATCATTTACTGAAATCAATAGGACTACTCAAAAAGTGAAACTAGGCACTTGAAGGCATATTGCTAGGCTGGGGTCCTTTTGTGTGCTCAATTTCTCAAACTGTTTCTGAGCAGCAGGATGGGGTTTAATGTTTGCATACTAAAAGAAGACTGCTCACTTCATCAAATGGAGATATTTTAAATATACAGAAACAGAATTTTTGTACTTGGAGTTTTTCATAAACTGATAAACACATATTAAGAATATTGTATTTGAAATTTTCCATGTGGTGTTTTAAAGCATCTCTGATAGAAAATCAAAACTGATTTGCTTTGGCTGCATAAGCAAAAGATAATTTTCATTTTCTTCCAAGAACAATGTCCATAAATAGTCAGCCAAGCAATACTTAGTGGGAAATGGAAAATTTTTTAAATATCCATGCAGATATAAATAGAACTAATTATGTATTCTCAGATCTTATATTTCACCTTTCACTAAAACATTATGAAGAGGTTTACTAAATAAAAAAATTACTTCAGTAACAAAAAAAAAAAAACATTCAGGTAATTTTATGAGGCAGAATACTCTTCTGTCCGCCTCTGCATTTTACTTTTCATTACTTTTCTATGATCTAGTTTATATTCCTTACAGTTTATGCCCAATGGCTGAGATACTGGAGCTAGCCAGAAGATGGTTGCAAGAAGTGTTTAAATTAACAAATATTGGTATGTGTATAAAATCAATGGCAAAAATTGTCAGAAGGTATTTTAAAGCAACAAAAATCAGAGTATATAGTATAGCCAGATTCAGGAGGGAAAAGCCCCTATTTTGTTAAATATATTTATATAACTACAGATTTAGTCTTAAGACGACAGGACAAAGTCCTGCTCATAGGAATAGTGCTGCATTATTGGATTATGCTTTTGCTTTACAAAAAGAAAACGTTTTTTTATACATCATATAGATTTTTGTAATGAAAATAAAGAGAATATTTATTCAGAAATGCAATAAAGTTTTACATTCTATCTTATACCAATATTATTGATTTAAAAATAATCTAATTTACACATTGTTAAAGGCAAACAAAATTTCCTAGGATAGACTATATTAGATCGTGCCTCATGAAGACACTGCCTTCTTTGCTACAGAAATCTCTAACGACATTAATGTAAATACTAAAACCATAGTTGGTCAGAAATCAGTTTTAGAAGTCTGGTCCTAGTCTCTGGTTCAGAGAATACATTTAACCTTGACAATATAAGCATAGGGATCACTTTCAGAAATTATTTTTTTTAAAGATGAAGTCTTCCTTCAAGCTTTTAGCTATAGCTTGGCATACTTCTCTTTTTCAAAAGGGAATATATAATCCACTTACTTGAAACAAGAATTTAATCAAATTAAAGTTAGATTTGGAATGTCACCTAGACTTCTGTATGTTATTCCTTTTAAACTGTCTTAAACAGCACAAACTTTGAAGATTCCTGTGCTTGGGTTTTTTCATGTTAACTTGTCTCTTGGTTCATTATACGTGGGTTCTGTTCCACAGAACACTTAGCTTGTTCATTTAACTGATCTTGAACTGTAGACTCAGTGTAGGTAATGTTTCTTCAATCCCACAAAACTTGGAAAAATTTGACCATTTTAAAAATAAAATTTAAACTAATCTCTTTGGATTTTTTTTTTAAGTAAACAAGAAATCTGTCAGAGACCACATGTAAAAGCAGAAATGAAAAGGCAGGATCCAGCAAAGCCCATAATTTCATGGTTGAAGAATACACCAAGGACAGAAAGAATCAATCCCCCTAACTGGAATGGCAAGCATGGATTGTCTGTCTTGGCATAATCAGTAATTTGATTTCCCATGAGAGGAGTGAAATCTGAACTCCAAGATTACCAAGGGGGAAGCACATCCTCTGCCCTTTGAGTAAGGCACAGGGGAGGGGAGCAGAGCAGCTCCAGCTGAGCCAGTAATTAATTCATAAAACCAAGAAATTCAGTTCTATGCTAAGAGTCTGTCAAAGCTGACACAAATGGGTATCCTGAACAAATATTTTTTGATAGTTTTGCATAAGTGTGTGCTTTCTGCTGGACAATGGTAATTAAAGATTTTTTTTTTTTCCTGCTACATTACAGCACTAATCGTGCTGCTGGGAAAACAGATGTCCATGAGGTAAGGTCATGACAGCATGTGTTCTTTGGACTTCTTCACACTTACAGGGGTTTTGGATGTCCAACATCCTTTACTCTGATGTGCTTACTTTATCTGTTTACAGATCATGTCAGAGAGAAACCAAGTTTGTGGTGACCACTGGCTGTGATGCAGCTACAAGACACGACTATAGCCAAAGGTAAATGATATATCAGCATCATGCCATGGCACTATTTATTTTCATCAGTGGTAGTCTTAATCTACAATAGTCTCAACACATCCACTGAATGTGTACAATATAACTTTTCAGTGAGAAGCAATGTCCCACTCATGGTCTCTATCCATCTGTCGAGAACAATGAGGAAAAGGGAATGTCAGGGGTTTAGGAATCTCTCATGTAAAGTTTCTGTTTCAAGTTCCAGTGATGTAGAGATCCCAGCCATTTCTCCACCACTCTTATTACAAAGTATTTTTTAGGTTGCCCACCTTTGAGTTTTTACTGGACACACCCAGCTACCAGTGGAATTTTAGAGTGCGTATAAAATCATGGATACAGGCACCTCCAAAATTCCAGTTTGTTTGTAATAATAATCCTTTTTCCAGAGTCACTTACATGTACTCCTAAGTGCTTGAAAACTACAAAGTAATCATCTGTCACCTATCTGACGTGCTCTCGTGCACAGTCTACAGCAAGAAACCACTCTTCCACAACAGGTGTAAAATAGCTGCCTATGCTCTGATTGCTTAGCTAATATTTAAAATCTGTTTCAAATCAGAAATGAAGCAGATTTATACATTCAGGAACATATTCTGAGTAATTTTTTTCCAAAATATTTCCCGTGTCCCTGGATAGAGATGGAATAAACAACAAAAGACAGTTTTCATTCTTCAGAGGTTCATGCTGTGTTTTTTGCCAAATATTTGTCAGAAAGAAGCCTTCTCAATGTTTGCTCCTTCAGCTAAACTCACTTTTCCTATATTTTCAGTCCTTTACCCCTGAGACTTTCCATATAGCTTGGCAATTCCTTTGCCAAGCATTTATCTATTCCAGAAACAGCTTTGCTTTTCCAGAATCTTGTTTCAGCCTCTTCATGAAATGATTGACTCTATCAGAAGCTTCTATTCCTTCAACTGTCTCCAAATAGGAAGACATTTAATTATTCCTTCATTTAACCTGAAAGAGAGTTGATCTAGGATGCTATCATCTTCAGTGGAATGTGGTTGTTGATAGATTAAATACGTTGTTATCAACAAACAATACCACTAAATGCAGTGAAAGAATAGTACTAAAGGCTTCAATTTTTTGAACTAGAAAGCAGAATAAAATACTTCATGTTTTATTATTATTATTATTCTTTTATTGTCTTCTCAGAAGCTATGTAGGTAAGATACTGGCCTTTTGGTACATTTGGTTAAATGGGTACTTATAATAATATCAATAAATAACAGCATGCAATCCATACATGGATCATAAAATATCACTTTAATTAAAGAACTCCTTAAATAACTACAAGATTGATTACATTATCCAAGTGGTTTCACCAGCAATTTTAACAGGAAGACGAGGAGAAGACAGCAAAAAATATAAATAATCATATTCTCCCAGAAAGAGTGCTTTCTCTTCCTTTTGGGGTCACAGAGTAACATATGTCTGTTTCTCAATGTATGTGTGAGGACCTACTCATTTGACAAGGTTATTACTGGTAGACAAGGTTAGATGCTCCCTGTGTGTCAGACAGCTGGTTCACAGCAATTTCTTTGTACTTAATAATAGGTGTCAGCTCTTGAGAAATTAGTTCTCTTTGTCTTTCATATGACTGATGATCACATATTTATTCATAGTTTAATACCAACAGTTTGAAACTCAGACTGAGTAGCTCCACTGGCCACATACTGTGGATTCAATCAGGAGAGCATCAGTGTTCTGGCTATCAGTGTTAGTATGTGAAATAAATTCCTGGGGAAAATTTTCTGTACAAACTCAGTGTAAGTGTGCACTGCAGAATAGCAGGACATGAACACCATGGTTACTAATATGTGTAAACCTCCTCTATGTACAATTCACACAATTTGATGGTCAGGGTCTGTGTCAACACAATGGTTCATTTACTTGTCTCTCCACAATGACTGTAAAGTATTTAGAGTGGTTACATCTTTCACAGAATACAACAACTGTCTGGGATTTTTTCAAAGTACAGATAAATCTCTACAGTTATTCTAAATTTTTTATCCTCATAATTTTTTTTCTAACAAAAAGAATTGATTTCCTTTCTTTTTTTTAATGTTGAGAGTATAGTTTCCTTTTCAGCTAAAAATTTTAAAATTCTCTGTGAAAATTTACAACAAAGTGGCATTTTGAAATGTAAACACAGTGACATTTTGAAAACATTCTATTGGAATCAATTTTTAGAAACAAAGCATTTAACGATCTTCAGTGAACTCCTTCTAGCATAATTTTTTGACATATCAACATTGTTATATTTCAAGATAAATCAAGTACTTCCAAAGAACTCTTTATGGAGCATGAATCCCGTTTTTCACAAAGCTCTATCTTTTCTCTTTAGAGATATTTGTGACAAGTTATCCCTCCTGAAAGTTTTCCATCTTTTTCTTCCCTATCTCAGCGTTTCTCCATTGAACAGCAGTTTGCTAAGTTATGGTCAGAATTGTTGCTTTAGTTTCTGACCGTAAAAGTAACCTCTGTAAAAGTCTGAAAAATCAGTCTCTTACAGGGGTAAGAAGACTGAACATCCCCAAATGTACCTTTTTATACAGACAAGTGATTTCATGCTCTCAGTGAGTTCCATCATAGTACATTGGTTTACTTATCTCAGTAAAGTGGTATGTGTGTATATTTCCAGGACTTTAGTTGCTGCACAGTTAAGAAGTCCAAGCTTGTAGCTGAGAAATGTGAAGAACAGGAGATATTTTGATGGTGTCTATAAAATTTGCAATTTACCATTGTATTGTATTATCTTAGTTTATATATTTGACATACTTTTATGTACATATGCTCTGTATTTTTATATATTTTAATTGCATTTCATAGTAGTCTACTGTGCAAATGCTTAATGAAGACGGAAAAAAAACAAAACAGCACCACCTCCCCCAAAAATCTCACTACCAATGGAAAAAAAATGTGACCTTTTAATGACTTACTCCAATATGAGTTTAACGTCTTCACCACTTATCAGAGTGAAAGGTGTTATTCAGTCACTTCAGAGGAAGTGAGGTTGTTATTTAATATGCTATATAATATCCCTCTAACCTAGAAACGGTGAATGTTTAGGCTGTAAGTTTGTCCTAGTCAGGATGTAACATTATTTGGAATAGAAGGAGGATGACATTTTAAGAACTAGCTGGGCTCAGTGAACACTGGGATGTATTAAATTGGTATGTAAGCATAATCTGTTATTGAAACAACAGAAGTTAGAAATTTTTCAACTATATTATATTAAACCTTCTTTTAAACACAGATTTTCCTTCGGCTGAGGATATTATTAAGCACCAAGAGAAATATATTGCTCATATCAAAATAAGGGTTATAAGATATAAAACATTCTTATTAGTAAATCCCACGGGCATATTATTAGCGTAAGGTATATTATCAAAGTAAAGGAGCATTTGAAAGAGATTTTTGCCAAATATTTAGATCTTTTCAGTGTTGACTGTGAGGCTTTGGATTAATTACTGCATGTAATGTATTAATTTGGCTGGCTTGAATACAGTTTAGAGTCATGGGATTTCTCATATTTCTTTCATTATTTCTGATTTTTAATGGACTTTATATAATCATGTCATTCTGTTTTACTTGTTTAAAAAAGCAAGTGATTAGGAACAATCTTAAGTTTTAAACTTAGTGGGCTCTAAGTTGACTTAAAATTCAAACAGACAAAAAAATTCCTCCCAAAACCAAAAACAACGTCTATTTTTGTTCCTCATCTGAAAAATATTGGGGTATTTCCTATTCTACAGAAACTGAGAAAGTTATAGTTTCTTAGAAATATTGACTATTTACATATATAGTGATCCACATCTTTGAACCCTTATGGTCACAAACGGCAGAGAGGCTTAAATATCTTGAATTCTAGACCAAAGTCACCTCCATAAAACCATGTTGCCTGTTGCTCTAATTAGGGAAGGTAGGACAGAAAGAAGTATTTTGCTGTTCACAATAATTTGCTTGATAACATTCAGACCACTGAAGCGAGCAATAAGACAAGGGTCTTAAAATAATAAACACTAGTACCATGCTAAGATAAATACATCAGAGGCCTCTCCTAGCATTTAATATGTCTTTCTTGGGGAAAAAAAAAAGTTTGAATGACAGTGAACTTTGAGCATATTCTATATATTCAAACCCACAGAATTTACTTGAGTTCTCTGCAATGCAGTGATTTCCTTAGGGAGGAGTCACGTATGACTGTACTGATAGAGCACTACTTCAGTACATGCTGTCACCTGCCTCTTTTAAATCCAACCCTCTGGTCAAAAGATAAGTGAATAAAGTAAATGGTAGTAAAAGAAACAAAATCCCAAACCAAAACAAAACAAAATCCCATCTGCTCTTACTGTGGAAGACAACCCCTGCTTCCAAATTTCTGCAAGTTTTCCCACCTGGGCTGAGTTAGAACTGTGAGCAGATGCATCTTTCATGGGTATCCTAGGTGATGCTGATATGAATAGGGCTGAGAGAAAATTAAATAGATTTAAAAAACATGCTTGTTTATTCTATGCTTTCTCATTGTTTGAATTAATTCAACATTCTTGAAAATGCAGGAGCACTATCCTTGGATAATAAAGCAGATTCTATTTTCATGCCTTGCACTGCAATCTCTTTGACACATGCTGGGTATCTGTGTCCAAAATGGGCAAAGTCAGTGACCCATACTCCTTAGTAACTGATGTTCAAGCTTTCTATTGCATTCTTAAAAATGAATGTATTTCAATCCTGACCTTCATTGCTTGTTCTGATCCCAGCCCTGAACCTTTTCTAACCAGAGACTGCCAGTCATAAATAATGTGCTACATTTTGTAATGGTTTTTCACTGTGAAAAGAATATCACACAGAAGCTGAATGAGATCACTGGCTGTATTTCTGCTTGTGGCTGACAGAAACATGGCTCTCAAATCTGAAAGTGCTTTACATGCTTTACACCCAACACACTCAGGTCAAGCATTAACATAGCTGTTACAAATAAAGATTCTTCATATGCTAAGAAAATGAATAATGGAAAAGTTGAATAATACAACCTTTTTTAGTGTAATTCATAGAGAAAAGGTCAAAAGAAAGTTGCTGGGTAAGCCCTACGTATGATGATGCTTCTTTACAGTGGTTACTCTTAGAGAGACTTGTATTATCTTTATGCTGATTCTTAAGAAACTGGAATAACATTCTCTGTTTCTAGTGAGAACAATGGTGTTGCATGTTTGTGATCTGTCTCATACAATCAGAAGGTTCTAAAGCATATTTTTGTATGAATCATTTAACCTTGATCCAATAATTAGTATATAAAGGAATATCTGTATTCTTATATGTGTACATATGCATAAGCGTGTCCAGGAATGTGAGCATGTTCATGTGTGTACATGTGTGTAAAGGTGAAATACTGAGTTAATAAGAAACACAGAGACGTTCAACAAATGAGTTTGTGTATACTTCCCCAGGATCTACTTCTGCTTCAGATTCAGATATACTCAGATACCTTTTAAAAGTTTAATAACTGTACCTTTATTCTTAATGAGATTAGTTCAAGACATTTGCAAGTTTATTTTTATTTGCTAAAGACTTCTCTGGATAACTCTGCTTTAATATCAGGTTAGTTAGAAGCTTAGGAAATATAAACACTCTTCAGATAAGATTCTGACTTTTGAATCGATATTAAGGAAAACAAAAGCTTGAAATTTTCTTTAGCCATGGAAATTATGGAATTTATTGTAACCAAGTGGTCTTGTCTTAAATGAATCAATGGTGTTGTATCCACTCAAGAGTGCAGAAGTGTATTAAAACTGACCGGCTTCCACAGACTAACAGAACAGTTGAAAGAATTAGAAAACCAGATAATTTAGTTGCATGTAAGATCCAGACCAGAGTTTGGATAAATTAGGGCTAGAAAAGCTTTCATTACTGCTGACTTTTTTGCGGCCTCAGGTAGGCCTTATGTGAAACACAGGCAATACAGTGGCCTTGCAATAGCTCCATTCATGGAGCTGAGCTCTGCTCAAGAGAGAGCTGCTGTCAATCAGCAGCTTTTAAAGTACCTAACCCATTACAAAAACACAAGAATAAATCTAAAAATTTTCTAGATTCATAGAATCATAGGATTGCGTGTGTTGGGAGGGACCTTAAAGATCGCCTAGTTTCAACCCCCCTACCTTGGGACAGGAGGGACTCCTTTTACTAAACCATTTCTAGTACATAAAAATATTGAAGTTTATAAACTGCTATTGATACCGTTCTCTGTTTTAAGTTAGTTTTATCTTCCTGAGAAAACTTACTTTTTGGCCCAATATTACTCTGAGCCCAAGAAGAACATCTTCTTTGATGTCACAAGTTCTAGTTTATGAACACTTCAATACATGAGAACTACAGGTATCTATGCAGTCAATTTTTTTCCCTCTACTTTTTAAAAAATCAATGTGATTATCTTTCAAGAAACACAAATTAACTAGAATTTGAGAGTACAAACATGCTGAGCAAAGAGGAGTTTATTATTTATGATACTGATTTAAATATAAAAGAAAGACCCAGCGATGTTGTATTAAGCTTAATCTGAAAATGGGACTGATAGGGATTCCCTACTTTACAGCTAGTAACTAGTCCTTCAGATTACCTAGGTACTGCTGGCAACACAAAGTCATACTCCCCAAAAGGTTCTCAATGCTCCCCTCTGTTTATCTGCAAAGACTTGCCATTTTGCACAGAACTTCCCCCTAACAGCCTGTAAAAGCTAGTCATTCCTCACATTCTGTACCTTTTTTCAGATTCTCCCTTTGTTATTTGTTATGTCCAACAATTTCTGTTCAGTAGTTTCTCATTTTCTGTTCAGTAAACCTCAGGCCAGCATCCCCTGCCTGCATACTTTAACAATGTCCTCCCATGAAGAGGAAAAATTAGTCAGCCAAAGAACTGCCTGTGGTTATTTAAGCTCCCTTAGAAATTTTTGAAAGAGCAATTAAGTCTAGTATTCTTCTAAATTTAGCTTTAGGTAACAACATTCTGCTTAGGTAAAAACATTTTGCACAGGCTTTTTATTCCCCCTCAAAAGAAGGAAAGATATCTCATGTCTTACCCCCTCAGTTCCTAGCATTACCACATCTACTGGTAGAAAGTCTCAAGAAACTCCCCAGCGCCTTCATGTTTTCATTTGTCTGATGCAAAATATCTTAATTAGCAAGTGAGTGGAAGAAATTGATTGGAGGCTCCTTCACTACAACATTTATTTTAGCTTTCATACCGTATATATAACTTTGTGTGAAAGCACTCTGTGCTATGGCTTTCTTCAGCCATGACTCAAGATGAGTATATCTGCTTAAAACACGTAATAGTTCATCATTTCCAGGGGTAGAAAGGGAGCAAGGTCAGCCCCCCAATTCCAGCTGAGCAGGGACAGGCCCTACTTCCACTGTTTATTCATCACCATTAACTAGAATTGATTCAATTAACCTTAAATACAACTCTCTAGTACTTCTATCCTCAAGACACACCAACTAATGGCAAATTCCAAGGGTTCACAATTCCCCAAGATAAACCCAAAAGATAACAAGTAGGGACAACTTCAGAGAATGAGGCGGAAGATGAATATGGGAAAAAAGTAAATGTATGAAAAGGAGTGGAGAAGTAAACCCAATCAGATATTAAAAATATATAAAACAAACAAAAAAAATCAGAAGCCTAGAGTAAAGGAGAAAAAGACCAGAAACCTTTCCAGAAAGAAAAGAGAAACAGAAAGCTCATAATAGGGGAAAGTAAAAGAAAAATCTTGCCAAAATATGACAAAAATATACAAAGTGATAGTTCATCAATAAAGAAGGAAAGATCTTGAGAGAAATTATTTTAGGTGAGAAAACAAGCAGAAAGATCTAGTTCTGTGGAGAAGAAATTATAGTTGTCCTCGTAGTCACAAGGATTTCAATAATACCTGTTGAAATCTTAATGGAAAATATAGCAGAAAATTAAGCCCTAATTAAGGCATGGAGAGGTGCTTTAATTTACCAGGGTGTATTTTTAATAAGCTTTCTTCTGAACCGAGAGTGTGCTCAGCAATTTTTAAATCCAGATTTTAAATTAAGTTGCTTAAGAAGAATTTTGAAACTGAATGTTCATTACCCAATTTTTAGAAATCCTTTAAGACATTTTAGTCCACTGAATCTTGAAAATGTTTTTTCTATTAACTTGTTTCAAACTTTCCAGTCAAGCCAGAAGTTAGGTGCCATGAGGAAGAGCACAATAATCGTAGTCGTGCTTAAACAGTTCTGCTTCTCATAGGCAACATGAAAATTTTTCAGACCATATAGCTCTAAAATAAAATAAAATATTAAGATAGATTAGGCCTGAGGCATTTAAAATAAAATATTAATATTTGGTTTAAAGGACCTGTTGATTCATTCTATATAAAAAAATGTAACAACAAAACTTATTTACCTTACTTTTATGTAAAATTTGGTTTGCAAGACAGGGATTTTTAATTTTTTTAAATGAGAAAATTGTGAGTGTTTTTAATTTCTGTCTTAGGTCAAATAACCTCTTCTCAGTCTTGATAAGTATCTTCTTCACTCTTCATTTGCTGCCTGTGTATGGACAAAATGGCTAAAAGCACCATCCCATTTGAAGAGTTAGTTCCTGTAATAGATATATCTACTGCAACCAGAAGAAAGGAAATCTGGTAGACTATTTGCTCTTATATGAGCAAATTGAGTCAGAGCTCAATTTTGCAAACATAGAGACTGGTGTGGTTTAATCCTGCAAGTTGTGTAGCTCCACAATAGTTTTCAAAGACTTTGTGTACCTTGGGTTATGTGCTGGAGGCATGAACATGTGGATGGACCAGGCTGACCAAGCTTGGGGCAGTACCTTGGAGTAGCATTCAATGTGCAGGTGCCTGCCCCAGACTGCAACTCAGACAGGAACCCATGGCAAAATAGCAGCCTATAGGTGTGGATCGAAACTAATTTCTACCTTCTTTCCCATCAGCACCTTACATGTGAAAAGGGAGATAAGCCAGAGAAAGAATTTTTATGCTGTGCCATTTAAAAGGTTTATTTGAAGAGGTGTACAGACCTCAGATGGATTTTCACCAAATCGTTGCAAAGCTCATCTCAGCTGCCTTCCAGCATGCTTGGCTGGAGGCATTTGCACTTTCCTATGTAACGTATTTGTTGACTACAGAGCTAAATCATAAACAGTATATGTTTAAAATCTTTCTTTAAAACTAAGAATCAGTGTGGCTCTAGTCCATGATTTGAATTATAAACTGCTCTTGGAACTCAGTAATATTTACTAAGTAAATATATTTTTCAAAAAGCACTTCGGGAGTGTATACACAGCCTTATACTGTCAGGACAGAAACTGCATTTAATTGGCAAAATATCAGAGAAAATAGGAAGATATTTTTTATTAGATGTGACCCACTACTTTCAGTATCTCTGGAAATTTCTGAGGAAATGTTTTTTTATTGGATTATCTGTTATCATCCTAGAAAAAACTATGGATTTTTTCTCAAGTGTTAGGTAGCCAGAGGTTTCATACTGAAATCTGAATGTCCAAGAACACAACAGAGCTTTAGCTCTCACTAAAATGGTTTGAATTTGCAAATGACTAAGTAAAGGAAAATATAGCATAGTTTATAAAATGTTACCTTTTTACATATCTCATGAATATTATTTACAATAATAAATAAATAGGCCCATTTTAAAAGTAAGAAAGTGGAGAAATAAAAAATTCCAGCTGTGTTTGCATTACATGATTAAAGGTAATAAAGCAATGTGGACATAGTTTACTGAGAAGGGAAGTCATATTTTATTTATATCAATTCTCTGTTTCTTTAATAAATCATGATTTAAAAACACACATACTCACACATAGAACTTCATTTATATTTACGCCTAGCTTCCAGTCTAATTTCTGTGACAGCGGTGCCAAATTAAATCTGAAAGCCATCCTGAAGAGTTAAAACACTGGAGGTAGAGACTCTTTCAGGTTAACTTGACTCCTCCAGGTGGCAGTGAATCTCAGGCATCATGGCTCCTCGGGGCATCATTGAAAACCTAGTCACAAATATATGGGTCATGTGTGAGAGCACGCAAAAACAACTTTTTTTTTTTTTCCTTGGCACACAGCCTGCCTGCCTACTGAGCAAAGAAAGTTTAACATTCAAGGAGGGCAAGTCTTTAAGGCTGGGACACTGGAAGGAAATTATGAAAACCTGGCACTGACCCCATTTTTATTGCTCCAACTGAAAAAATCTTCTAATGACTTGTGGAAGCCTCTTGCACTGAAACGGAGACAAGTGTGCAAAGTCTTCTGCTGAAGGATTAGAGGGGTATCCGAGGCTGTGGCCACGGCAGCAGCCTGCATCAGCATTGCTGCCGCATCGCGGCCCCAGCGGTGCTGGCAGCCCTGGCCCCGCAGCTGCCTGCCGAGCCTGCCAAGGAGCCAGCAGCTGCTGCTGCTGCTGCTGCTGGAGAAAATGTTTTCTACAGCTGAGCAGCTGGGGCCCGCCACTGCCGTGCAAAGGCTTGAAATAATAGTTTGATGTGGCACTGGGAATTGAGCATTAAAAATTTCTGTTACAAAACACAACAGAAATGTTTAAACAAAGACAAATGGCCCTGAAACCACTAAGTGGTGAAATAATGTGTTTGAAATAATAGAAGTTATAAAAAATGGAGCACATCAAGCCATTTTTTTAGCTATTTGCAGCAGTAAAGGTTGGGGGGGGGCATTGCTCAGTTCAATCCTAATTTGTTTGGCTGTAATGTGCTGATAAACAAAAGGCATTTAAAACAGATACTAAATCTTTCCTAGTCTTACCTTATCACTTTACCTACTGATAAATTGAAGCAACTTCTATGATGCAGTTATAAGTCCTCCCAAACCATCTAAACAAATTCAAAGGTGTTTGGAAGGTTGCTCATCCCCGAATATGAATGCCTGAAGGATTACTCCGAGTTACAAAAGTATAGCATTTCTACCAACTCAAAGTTTCAAACAACCCCCCCAAGTGGCTCTTTATTAGGGTCATAAACATGGATTTAAGAACTGAACTCTAGACTTAGTTTTACAGGTTTCCTGCTTTTGGCTTGGAGGTACAGCTGCACTCAGGAAATGAAGATGTAAAAATAGTATCTTCTCAGTCAAGGATTTGGCCAATATAAGTAGATATCTCTTCCAGCTCATAATGATGTATTTCACTGATTAAAAAAAAAGAAGTCACACAAAAAGCTGCCCATTTTTTTTCCATCACATATGCTCCAGGACAAATTGCTATAAGTGCAGACACTGGTTTCTATTCTGCTTGAATATGTGTTAACTTAGAGCTATCTGAGGTACTACCTCTAGACATGCTAGAAAGTACAGTTTTATTTGTCTTATTGGTTTTGGGGTTGTTGGTATTTTTTGCAACAAAGCTCTGCCCTGACAGCTACTTTCCTTAGGCGTGATGAATCTGTCAATCGTGAGAGTGAAGTCCATAAGAGCAGAAGATGGCTTGTTCAGCAACAGTACCCAGGCTTGGAAACTCATTGCCAAGGAGACTGGGAAGAACACAAATCTCCCTGGCTTCAGAGCAAAGTAAAAAAACTCACTTCCTTGGCTTATTTCTCCTTCTGTCACTTCTCCAAATGAAGGTAAGAAAAAGGAAGAGGAGAGTAAGGAAACAGGGAGTAACGAAAACAAAGAGAATGAAGAGATGGGGGAAGGTAGTGAATACTCCACTTCTCCTTAAAATTATTCTGACTGGGAAATTTAAAAAATGAAATGCTACACACAAACCATTACCAGCCATGACATTCAAAACTTTTTTGAGAACATTAGAAGCTGTCCAGAAATCGTAATTTTAGGCAAACAGACAGATGCCTGGGCTTTTGTTTTTAACTGTGACATAAGATTAATGGGTTTCAGGACCAGAAGTGACCATTATAACCATGTAGTTTATCTGCAGTTTAAAACAGACTCGTATCACTTGAAAATCCACCCTGATCAGGTCCATGATTTTGGTTTGATTAGAAAGACCATGAGGAATGTATCGCGCACTGCAACTAGGTATGTGCAATCCGATGTGCTCTCATCTTCTGAGCACCTGTGGTTTGGACCACTTTTTGTGGTCTAGAGGTTGTACTTTTATTTGTGTGATCTGAATTTTGTTCAGCATTGGTTTTCACCAGTTATGTGCAGTTTAACATCTCTTACATTCTAAGTAGTTCCACAGACTTAACTCAAGCACTGTATCTTATTAAGGAGAAGTATTTACACTTTTTTGAAACATTCAAGGTATTTCAAATTCTCTCTCACCTAAAGTGCATGGAGTAATTATCAAATTGGTGCAGATGCAGAAAACCACTTCTATTTTCTAATCATCAGATATTACACTTTACTCCATTAATGCTCTGTTGATAGGGGGTTTTTCTGGATGTAAAAATAATACAATAATTAACTGGCTCTCCATCACTTGGACTTCCTTGGGGTTACACAGATCAAATGACAGTGTCTTGTCTCTTCTTTCTTTTATATGTCCAAATTGTAATAATAAAATAGCTAATGAAAATATTACTGCCTTGTTACATCATCTTTTTAACTGGCATTTAATTTAGAGGGTGTTGGGGAAGGTGGGCAGGGAGGCTTCAGCTACAAGAAAAATCAGTACTTCTAATCTAGAGGACATCTGCATCTTCATTGAACTATACAAATTCATGCAGAGTAGTTTGATCAGTCACTGTTTTCTTGGCATGATCTAAAACCTGGGTTTTCTTTGAAAATCCTAAATTCAATTGAAAGTGTTACATTTTCAATTGTTTACTTCACTGGAGAAAGTGACAATATGTCTCTCACTGACTTTTATGAAGATTAAATGTTTACTAATTTAATATATACAACCATAAAAATAAACCCTGTTAATTTAATATTTTGTTTTAATAATTAATTTAATTCGAATATTTGAACATTCTGGAGATAAGAGGTCTTGTTTTTCTGATGAGCAGATGTAGATACATATGTATAAATACCTACTTTTAAGGCTGGAACTGAAGACTGAGACAGGATAAAAGCTTTTACCTAAGGGATTGCAGTTTTGAGAATGATTCTGCACATCAGAAAGCAATCCCAGAAGTGACTCTTATTTTGTCAAGTAGACTGTGGCAAGGAAGTTTGCAGTATGCTAGCTTGGTCAGCTATGGAGACTACATACAAGCTGGATTTAGACCACATCAGTTGATGTCATTTACTTTCAGAAAGCAAGGCATCAAATAGGAAGGCTTCTTGCCTTTCCTACTTCAGCTGGGTTACTCTTTTCAAGGCAGACTCTGAGCTGTTCCTCCTCCTCTGGCTGGAATGTAAGTAGAACAGTTTAATATGATATTTTAATTATTAATACTCATTACTGTCTCCTACTTACCATAGTTCTATGACTATGCAAGTAATATTTGACCCAATGCTGTGAAATGCACAGTGATTAGATGTTCCAATTGCTGTATCAGAACTTCATTATTCCTATCACCATAAAGATGCAAGAACAGTCTGGATGAAATATTGATTCATCAATTAATCATCAGTTAATCCTAGGCAATAACTCTCTGTACTGTAGAAAGTAAACATAGCAAAAGAACTTTTATACCTCTGCCTGTGACTTTTCAATCTATTTTTCACTGTTCTGACTGTAATTAAATCAAAAAGCCATACTGAGTGGTAGTATTTTCTTAATGTAGAATGATGTTGTGAATCAAGTTTTTACTTTTTCCATTAGTAAATAGGAATATTTCATGGATGCTGGGACTTTACACAACAGCAAATAAGTTTAGCAGATTGACATGTGTGCATCTGTCCTATTTCTTATCCACCACACTTTTTTTCCAATTTCCTCTTTATGGGTATTTCTAACCTCCATTGAATTACTTATTCTGCATATTTTATTTCAGTATTTTTCACTGAAACAGGTAAGGACAAATAAATTCCATGATGAAGACAATGGTTTGAGAAATTATTACCTCCTTAAAAGTACAATATACAGATGATTATCCCACTGTATTCATCACTGGTGCAGCCTTATCTGGAGTAGTGTGTGCAGTTCTGGGCCCCACAATTTAAGAAGGATGGGAAGGTCCAGAGGAGGGGAACAAAGTTGGCAAAATGGCTGGAAGGCCTGTGCTGTGAGGAAAGGCTGAGGACTTTGGTCCCATCTAGTTTGGAGAAAAGGAGGCTGAGGGGTGACCTCATTGCTGTCCATAGCCTCCTGAGGAAGGGATGTAGAGAGGGAGGGCCTGAGCTCTTCTCTCTGGTATCCGGTGATATCCAGTATGGATATGGCTCAGAGGTTCAAAGTTGCACCAGTGGAGTTTTAGACTGGACATAAGGAAGTATTTCTTTGCCAAGAGGGTGTTCAAACACTGGAACAGGCTTTCTAGAGAGGTGGTGTATGTCCCAAGGCTGTCACTGTTTAAGAGGCACTTAGACGACATGCTTAACAATATGCTTGAGCTTCTGGTCAGCCCTGAAGTGGTCAGGCTGTTGAACTGGATGATCTTTGTAGGTCCCTTCCAACTGAAATAGTCTATTCTGTTCTGTTCTATTCTATTCAATGAAATCACAAAGTATTCTATTGTGCTATGAAGAAAGGTCTTCTTCATATTTTATATTTTGCCTCTCCTAATTATGTTTTACATTTAGAAAAGGAAACTCTGGATTTCAAAGAAGAGAAAATTTGAAAAAATCCAAACTATCCTGCTGCATTGGAAATTAAGCATGCATATTCCTGAAAGTAGTCTTTATTATAGTCTTATGTAAATACTTCTTATGATCACCCCTAAGACCATGGAAACAACCTTAATAGCGGTTTGTCGTTTATTGTATTTAATAACTATCTCTGTCTTAAAGAGGCATTATTGGAGATATTAATTCTGCTGTTGTTTATCTGATACAGAGACCTCAAACAATGCAAACCAATATACTACATGAAATTCCATGAGCATGACAATTTCTGCTGGAACAGGAAGTGTTCAGAAGTTAACCGACACCCTGCAGTTAAATTGACACTATAAAAATAGACAATTCTCTTACAAAGGAATGGGTACTCAGATCACAGCCTCATTTGAAGTATACTGACCATTACCTTATAGTCTTGTGTGCACACACTTGTGTGTCTCCAGTGAAATAAGTTCTCAATTCTTCTCTGTGATGTTGAACAAGTTCAGGTCATATGCAGTGAGGTGCCTGCCAACCTCTCAGGCTATGGCTGCACTTTATAGTACAGCCCAGCAGCAACAGATGTGAACAGTGCTGACGACTGACATGCACAGTACATGATTTTCAGAATTTTATTTCAGGCTAGCTGTAGTCTGGCTCTGAAGGACTGAATGCCCATCAGTAATTGGATGGAAGAAAGGTACTCCTGAAATATATTTTCTAGTTTATCACCATCCAAAGGGGCATGAGAAAATACTTCAGGACTTTCAGTGGAGCCAACTGGAAAGACAATGCTGTTAACATTGTCCAGAGGGCACTATATGGAGACAAGAGGAAAGCACACTCCCAATCCAAAATAAAAAAGTAATGAAGAAGCACCTGTAGAAGAGTTTTATTAGGTGCAAGCTTTAATCGCTCCTGACAGGTGAAGGGAATGAATTGTGGCCTTCACAGCTTGGGTTAGTGATATAATTAGATAAAACAGTGGTAGTATCAGTGGTGCTCTGTCTGGCTGCCATTTCCTGAGAGAAAACCCACTGTGCACCTTAATGAAGTCTACTGTACAACCACTTTGTGTGCTATTTGGTGCCTGCCGTACTTACGCTTGAGAATACCTGCCAAATCTGGCTGTTCACAGAATTTAGGCATATGTTTTGTGATCAGATCCTGAGAATCAGGCCCTGCAAATTTCCTGTGAAATTGGTTTGGGAGGTTTTCCAGTTGGTGGGCAGGTTCTTCCTGTGGCCTTTGGCAAACCACTGCCCCAAGAAGACAGCAGGTGTTGTGCCACCTCCTAACCTATGGTCATACAGCCATTTATATGGTGCATCTACTCCCAGTGATGAACGGGAATGGGAAACTTGTTTTTTTTTCTGAAAGTATAATTTTCTTGAACCATTGCAAAGTGGGTTGGAATTAGGTCACTTAAACTACTCAAGGAATGTGTGTTGAGTCTGTCATATACCTTCATCAAAACCTCGAACTGAGACAGGCAAGTGTGTAACGGGAACTTTTAAAGTATTTTAGGCTAAACTTTACTGACTGTAAATAAAAAGAGACAAGCAGAAAAAAACTGAATGAAAGTAGCATTGAAAAGGAAGTAAATCTTCTGCTGTCTTTAAGCCTGGATCTAATGGAGGCAAGCAGGGGTATGCTTGTGTGATCAATATTTCAAAAATGAAACATATAATTTCGTGGGGTTTTTTAAATAATAATCTGGAATCCATTGGATCATCAGGGAGAAAAATCATAGTGTATCCAGGCAACCCAGAAATCTCATCTTTTGCACTTAACATTGGATAAATATATGAGTTATCAACATACAAAATGCAAATATTTCCTGACTATATCTATATTGAAACATGATTGTCGTGTCCCCTGAAATAAAAGCTGGAAGGGTTGAAGAACTGAAAGACCCTGATAATGGAAAAATATACTGGTGGGATAATCCTACATAGGTATTATAAAATGAGAACTCTCCTGTATAGTTTCTGAAATACTATGAGAAAAAGTATCTCATTGGTCCACAGTTCTCTCCACCCTCCCTCTTTAGTAATTGGCTGTAAAGTTTCTCCCCGCCTTCTTCCCTCCCCTAAGCCCCGTGGTGATTGGTTGCTGGTCCCCTGAGAGCGCGGGTTTAAAAACCGAGTACCTTCCTTGTGCTCACTCTCTTTTGCCTCCTGTCCCCTTCGTAGCTGGATAAAATAAACTCCCTGGACTATGGAATGCAGTGCGTGAGAGCCTTCCTACCTCTTTGTTTCTGGACTTGTGGCTGGGCATTCCGGGTGTGAGTGTATCTCCGTGCTAGCAACTGCACAGGCGATATCCTTCGCTGGTTAGGTGAATTCACCCCCAGAACTGCTCCTTCTCAAAGGAGGTTTTGGGATTAGACCGCGAAAGGAATCTGCTCAAGAGAAACCCCCCGGCAGCCATTACATGATAGCTTCAGCCAGCTTCTTACTTTTTCACTGCTTGCTGACATCGTAATTGTATTTAAAAGTGCTTTTTAATGTTTTCTTTATATATAGCAATGATTTGAGAGTGGTAATCCAAGCATCATCATTATAATTAGTATTATTATTATTTACATTTATGTCTAGTCTGTTGTGGAAATATCCACAAAGAACACCAAAGTCATCAGCTTCACTTGTTCAATTAATCAGGGAAAGCCTCCAAATCAGTCCTGGCAACTGCATGACACAAAGGGACTGTCTTTAACTATTTTCATATGCTTGTAGCTTTAAAGTTAGGTTAGTAAACATTGAAGGTCTCAGAATGAGATCTTGGTTTGTTCTCAGAACTTATAACTTTTTTGGAAATATATTCAGCATAATGAGTAAAATATGATTAATTTCTAGCCAAAGAAATTCCTTAAGTCTTTTGATGTGTTTTTCATTTTAATTAGTAAGAGTCATGAAATGGGCACAGGGGAATAAATGAGAACAGAACAGTGATTAGGCAGATATAGATCAGCATATAGACCTCAGCTGCTGGTAGATCACATTTTCCAAAGACCTAAAAAACAATAACATCAGCAAGATTCTACTGATGCTGACACAGCATTGCTGCCTTAGTGGAGAGCAGCAAGCAAAAATGAACATAATTTTATTTTGGTAAATAATATGTGGTAATACAAATTGGAGATAATGTGTTTTTACTTTTTTTTTCAACTCTTCCTTTTTATCAAATCAAGAATGTATTTCATTTAGCTCCAGTTGAGCTTGTGACTGTGAACATATATGTAAAAATGGTAATTAACAGATATTTTCCTGCAGTACAGATAATTATCCTATGAATCTCTTTATTGTCTATAATACATAGCTCGGCAGAATCAGCTCTCCTCAGAGCTTCAGCAAATAAAATTTCAAACACGCTGATCAGGTACACTTTAAAGAGCTATGATTCATAATATTCAGTTGCTAAATTCAGACACTGTATATTACATTGTCATTTTGTAGACTCAGGAATCTAAAGTGATACCAATAACTAAAGGAGTTCATTTTTTCACACAATTGGAGATTTTATATCTGGAAGCTTTCATTATCCAAAGGCAATGAGGAGATGAGGCTGGTTTAGAAGACTGCAGTCAAATTGGTTGAATTGCTAGTTTTGTTCCAGATAAAATTGAAATCTTTACAGGCAAGGTAAGAAAGCTGGTTTGAAGAGCAGCTGAGCTCAAGCAAAAAGCAAAATAAAGGAAACATGGCTATGTGATACTGCTGGGATAGTCACAGCATGCATTTCGGAATCAACATCTGTCACTGATGGGATTCCCCCAGAGGAAAGTTTGCGGCAGAGTATTCACTTCATCAATATCAGTAAGTTTTAGTGATGACTGACGCTGAGAAGACAAAATGCATAGACATGTAAGGCAATGCAATAGCAAAAAAATGGAAATTAGAAAAAATTGGTTTCATGTTATTCAATTAATAAATAATTTCTGACCCATCCTTTCAACAGCATAAATGTACCTTTTCAATATTCATGTTCCCAGGAATATATGTATTTATATTTCAGTAATATTTTATCATTTCATAGCATGATAGAAACAATCTAAAAGAGAAATGCATATCTTAAAAAAGGAGAGGAGATCATGTATTTTTAGAATTCTGTATAAATATCCATGTCAACCTAAACTATTTAGAAGGGTTCTATGCATATGAGCTCTATAAATATTGACATATATAAAAATGTATGTAAAGATGAATTTACAAAAAGAAACAATTATTCCTGTCCATATTTTTTTTCTGGCTGAGACTGCACAATTCTGCATCATCCAGTCTCAATAATAATCTCTGTAAAGATTGAAAAATGTGTACCTTTGTCTACCTTTAAAGACATTAATAAAATATACTGTGAATATTTCCAATAAATGCTACAGTAGCATAAAAGTCTCTCTAGTTTGGAAACTCTCCTATTTCTATAATCAAAGATCATATTGACCTTTTCGGGGAGTGTGAGCATGAATGGTTATTTTGTATGTAAGAAACCTTATACCCCTACTCCTTGCTATATTCCAAAACTTTTTCTTTTCTTGCTTCCTAGGTTACAATCACTGCTCTGCAAAGAACTATTTTGCTCCTCTGTCCTTGATATGCAACCACATGCTTTGTGGGATTAAAATACATTTTGTTTGCTTGTACCCTGTGAGCAAATGAACAAGTTACTTTCAGCAATTTCTTGTTGTCATTAATGAAATTTATTGCTCCTCAATTTTTGTATGAGACCTTTAAGTTGCATTAGCCATATTTTTATGTTTCTTTGAAATTATTGATAATTTAAACATGGGGATATAAGAACAGATTTCGTAAGAACTTCCCTTTCTTCCAATGTGTAGGCATACATCTGTGCTTCGGAAGGCGTAATCCAACTCAAAAATTCTCTGCTCATCACTTAAATAAAGCTATCTCTAAGGCAGAGTGTGACAGCCATTTAGTAACTCAATCTAACACAAGACAAAAGATCTGGGGAAAAAACCCTCAAACATATACAAAAAATTCTTTCTCTCATTAACATGCATGTTGCTTTCTAACCTCTAATATTTTTTTTTAATGAATGGAATCTTACCAGCTTAGTTCAATTCATATTATTTCAATATATTCTATTTATTTAGTAAGTTAAATAGGACAAATACAGGATATGCTTTTTCAATGGCTTATTTCCCCCCATATTTAAAACAAAACTCAGTGAGGAATAGGACAGGCTTTAGATAATGTGATCAGTAAATTATCTACCAAAACAGATTCTCTTTCAGATGCTTCACAAAAGCCCTACTTAAAAGAATTACAAAGCTTTCTGTCTTAAATATTTATTTTTTTAAAACTACAGTCAAAACTGGATGCTTTGTACAGTAGGAAAACTTGCATCTCAGAGTCTTGTGACTATTTGTAGAAAAGACACTGATGATTCTTAAATTTTAAGGCAGGGAGAACATTTGTGGTTAATTATTACAGGCCTTTTGAAATTTCCAGTCTATTGACACATCTTCACTATGATGAGTAGGATTTATTTACAGGACTGAACTCGCCAAAGAGCTATGGTTTTGGACAAAGGTCAGTAAAAGAGAATGCAAATGCCAGCAAGAATCTCTCTTGTATCAAACCTAGCAAACCTCATCAGGTCTCAGAAATTATGTACAGTGGATGATTCAAGTGAAAGGTTAAAAGGAGTGTAAGTATAAAAAAGTTGCACCTCTCTTGGTACAGTCACCTAATTGTTGGTACTCAGCAGTCAAGGACTTTTTAATCTTGAGATTGTTCTCTGGACATTTCCTTTTACTGATGCTTGATAAAACTATCATACATTAATTTCTTAATTCTTCTCCTAGCCATAATGTTGAGCTCTATCATTGCACGACAACTGTGACTAAATTGTATTTCTTTATTTTAAGACCTTCTCTTTAATTTGTTTTAGGCTTGTTCCCTAACAATTTTGCTACAAGGTAAATTTTACTTGGTTATAGTATTTGTACTGTTTGAGATTTATTATAATCTTCTTATACATGCCTCCTATCAGTCATCTCAGTGAAGAGTATTTTTAATCTCCATATTTCTGATCTGACATCTTCTACCTCTGAAACTGCCCTACTTCTGCTGCATCTTTTTAACTGGGATGATCAGAATTACATCCAGAAGTCAAGACGTAGACTCACCAGACATGTATAGTGTCATAACGACAATTTCTGTTCTTTATTACTTTCCTAATATTTCCTAAATTCTATTTACTACTTTAACTGCCTCTGAACATTGAGCTGATGCTTTAAAAAATCTACTTATAATGACTACAAGATCTTTCAGAGCTCGTTATTGTGCATCTGTAGTAGGGTTATCATGTTTTTCCCACCAAATGCATTATTTTGCATTCTTTGGCATTGAATTTCATCTGCCATTTCATTCCCATTTCCAGAGTTAATATCACAAGATATTCCTGCAGGTCTTCACAGTCAGCTGTAGATTTTAACTCACTATTCTAAACATATCTTTTACCCCCACCACTGACTCTGTCAAAGGACTCCAGCAGATTTGAAAAGCAAAAATTATGTTGCAAATCACATTCATTTTACATGAAACACATTGACCTTTTCTGATGTATTATGATTACTGCTCTATCTAATAAGTTTATCTTTATCATAGCATTTATTTATAGTCTCAGTTTTGAAGTCAAGCACCTAGAAATATCTGGATACCCCTTGCTGCCCTTCAGACATGCTATTTGGACTGACAGATTGGTTACCATAGTCAGTATTTCAGCAATCTGGTATTTGAGTTTCCTTAGTTCTCCTAGTTAAGAAATTTATTGTATTGATGTCTTGCTACAACGTATTCTATTGAACTATTCTGACATCTGACACTTTGAGACAGTTGCTCCCTCCTCCTCCTCATTCTTTGTGTATTAGTGAAAAGAATAAATTTAAATTTTGTGCTGTGGCCTTGTCTTTCTCGAGATCAGTCAGTATATTTCAGTTGTCTATTCAACTTTATTTCTGATTGGATTCCTGCTTCTGATATGTTTGAATAAAACTGGGGGTTTTTTCTCAGTAAGTTTTATGCAATTAACAACTTGTTCCTTGAAATCTCTTTTGGCCTTTATTGCTAGGGTTTTATATTTAGAAAAATAAATACAAATTAACGGATTAAAGTTTCTATGTTATTTCATATTTTTCTTCTTCTAGGATGTGGCTTTAATGTTTGTGAAAATTCTTTGTTTTTCTAAGACCTTCCTTTACTTTGCTGTTTTAGTAAAATAGGTGCCTTGCTTGATTGCTTACTTCAATTTTTAAGGGGAATTTTGATAAGCAAAGTGCAGGATAATATGTAGTGCTAAGTAGTCTTCATTCTGTCATTATCATTTTACTCTTCTAGCTGTTCCTTCTCATACCTCTAGTTTCCAAACTGCCACAGAACCTAACGCTGCATGCATGGAGAAAAACCCCAAAAGAACAGGGGCAACAGGTAGTGATACCTCCCTAGTCTCTAAGCATTGTGGGTCTTGGATTTCCTGAACAAAGGTCTTTGTATTTATCTGTTGATTTTTTCCACATATTTTTCAAGTATATTTTTAACTCATGTATTGCCTCCTTTTCTGTGCTTCAGACCCTCAGATACCAGCTTCTACTTCCAAAGCATTTCATTAACCAGTATACCAAGAACTGTGTGTCTACGCAGTTCTACCTTTTATGAACAGCAATTTTTTCAAAAAACAGCGAGAGAAAGCTTCTGAAGTTTCTGCTAAGGCAATAAGGCTGGGTGATTTGGTAGGATTAAATTTCTATTTATTTATTTATTTGCATAATCCTGGGTAAATGATCGGTATTAAATGAAAGATGTTTGATCTAATGATTGTTGCCTATTCAGTTGAGACTGCAATTTACTCAGTACATGTAGATGAACAGAGTTTAAGACCATGTAAAACTGAGATAGTTTAATAGGATTGCCACTGAAAGACCTCTTTTCACATCTTTCATTACCATCAAAATATGTGATTATTTTGACCATTGCAATTTTGGGTCCATTAGGAATGTCATAGAAAGATTATGCTAATGAGGACTGCTTTTTAAGCTCTAGATTTCTCTCTGAGTCAGCTCATCAGATTTTTGAGGCTAGAGACAGCCAATCTTTTGGTCACACTAGATACTTTTTTTGAGGAACCGAGAAAGGAAAAATGTTTTTAAATGGAGAAGTTTATGAGCTTTGCTTTCCTCTCTGCAATGATGCATAGGTTAAAAGCCATGAATTTTTCAGCTTTGAAAATCAGTTTTCTTAAATCTACACCGTGGCACCACCAGGCAGTGCGGGCAGCAGCTGATGGCTGTGACTCCCAGGGCTACACTGGAGAGTGGGACTCTTCTGATGTCAGAGGTTTTGTGCACCCTATTTCTGGGAAGATGTTATAGGTTAGAAAAAAATGAAACTTGTTTCCTTTCCCTCAGGTACTAGGCAGGCTGTGTAGGTGCGGAGGGGCTGGCCGGGAATTGATGGGCGATGCTTAAAGACAAAAGGGATCATTTGCCCAGTCCAGAAGCCAGGACAATTCCCCCAGTTAAAGAAAAACAAAGACTTGGAAATACTGGCAAGTAGGTTGTTTCCCCAGAGGCTGGAGCATCGCGAGGAAACTGCCCGAGACTTGGGCGAGAGGTGGGTGGAGACCGGCCTTGCTTCGCCTTCTCTCCGCTCGGCGTTCGGTGAGGACGGACAGTCATGTCTGTAGCGAGTGCCGGTTTCACTCCAGAAACACCGCTACGCTGCGATGTCTCCACCGGCTGGCTCCAGAGCACAGATGCACTGTGACATCCCCGAGGGTCCCACAGCGGCACAGGGTACAGAGTTACGCTGTAACCAATTGCTGCCAGGAGCTGCTCGTCTCTGCTGTGCCTGCCTTCTGCTGGTCTACCNGAACTGATAAGGGGTTTGTCTGTTCTCTTATGGTTGCTGTTTAACTGTCTTGTTATATATATATATATAAATATATAACCCTAGTAAAGAACTGTTATTCTTTTTACCACATCTTTGCCTGAGAGCCCTGTAATTTCAAAGGTACAGTAATTCGGAGGAGGGAGGGAGGTCATCCTGTACTCAAAGGAGGTTTCCCACCTCCCTTGCCAGACACCTGTCCTTCAAACCAGGACAGAAGAGGAGCCCAGAAGGAAAACTAGAAGGAAATTTCCTGCTTTGTGTTTGGGTCATTGGAATTGTTTTGATCTGGTTTACTTCTCAGCTTGCAGTATTTGGTCTGCAAGCTGCCAAAGCAGAGTTGTTAGTAGAGCATTAGAAACTCAGACTTCTTCACCTTTGAGTTTAAAATCATACATTCTGCTGCTGGGATTCAACTTGCATCAGGAAATGATAGTGTAGAGTTTCACCACCAAAAGACAGTAAAAACAGTTCTGTGGAGTCTTAATAGAATATTTGAAATGTCTAAAGAACTTCTGTGGGGATCTACAGACAGAATTAGAGATCCTCTGAGAGCCAGGTTTAAATATTTTATCATCAGAACTATGGTTTTATGTAAGGATGATGTGCTCAGAAACTACACAGAAGTTGTTTTAATGACAGCTTAAGCAAAAGATTGCCTCCATTCTTTCCATAATGTGACTGATCTCACATGTGGGATAAATTCAGTGCTTTTTCCAAGAGAAATCCTCATAGTTGTTTCCTAATTTCAGCAAAGGCAGTGTAAGAAGAGAGGCACTGCTACTCTGAGGCATCAGAAAGCACCAGACCGGGGAAGCATGAAGAGAGGAGAGGCTGAATTTCCACCTGTAACCTGAAAGAGGCTGACTCCTTGACTGAGCTTGATTATAATTTATCTGAGAAGGGGGGAATATTTATCTTTTTGCAAAGCCTCTGGGTTTATTCTCTTTTGTGTTGACTTTGCATTTTTAAAAGACATTCTTTGGACTGCTGGGGCCTTGATGGTTTTGTTTTACATTGGTTGGTTTGGGGTTCTTTTTGCAAATGAAAATGCTTCCTTCAAGCTGTTTGACCATTGCCAAGGGCCTGTGGTTTGTTTGCTCTCCAGTGTAGTGGCTTCTGTTTAGCTTGCTGAGTGGCAGCCTGATTCCTGGCAGCTACTTTAAATCTGCATGACCAGGAAGGTTGGGAGGATAAGAGGGAGTGAAGAGCCCCATGTGCTCTTTCAGGGGTAAAATATATTCGAGTTTCATAAATGTTTCAGGCATAAATGCATTTGGAATATAACTAATTGATCTATTAATATACTTCTGCAACAAACTAAGAAGTGCTTGGTTTTTACAAGCTATCAGAGCAGTTACTACTTCTGGTCTATTTTGCATATTACGGTAAAAATGTTACACTAAAAGTTTTTACAACTCTGCATTTAACATCTTTTGCCTTTTTCTTTTCATATTTTAAATGATAAAAAGTATTTAAATGAAAAAGTGTTTAAATACCTTCCATACAGCATTTTCTAGTTTAAATGAAAGAAAAAAAAATCTTGTTTTAAACTACAGAGCCTGTACTCAAAGAAGCTTGTGACACTTTGTGATAAAGTCACTTGCCCCTTGCATCAGGTCCTTTCGTATAAGCACCAAGTCTGTAACGGTGCAGAAATTCCTAGAGCTCTGCTTTGAAAAGAAAAACGCCTTCAGAGGACGCACAGAAGAAATCCTGTATGCTTTTGCCCAGAGCCATGAATTTGAACCCATAATATTGCGCATCCTGATGTCTGTTAGTCCTCCTCATCATGACAATTCGTCTGTTTGGCCTGGGAAAAAAGCCTGATAATTTTGCTCTTTTGAACCGGTAAGCATAATAGGTGCCTAAATATCTATTAAGTACCTATTATGTACCCATTAGGTAGAATAACAGCCTATCTCAATATGACCTTAATTGCTTCTCTGTAAATGTTCCAGAAATTTGTGTGCTAACAACAGTAAAGACTTCCACTGCTGAAAGAAAACCTAAGAGCAAAGTCACAGCTCCTTGATAATGGGCCATTATCCATTAACTGTACTCACATAAAAAGACATCTCTTTCGTAAAATGCCCTTACAATGGGACTGCAGCTGCGAGATGATAATTCCTCTAACAGGAATTGTCTAATCAGAGACAGCAATTTGCAAAGGCCAGAAGGGCAGCATAGAAATTATTCTGAAGGCCCAAAAGGTGAGTCAGGTGCTGAGAGGATGCCTGTGAAATAAGGTTGGAAAGGCTGAGGGGTTCTTTGGGCAGGGAAACCTGCAGGAATTGGCCAAGGCAAAGTGAGTCTCCTAAGAAAACACAGTCAAAAGCCTGAAGAAGAAATTGAGAAAAGAGTAGCTGTAACATAGAGGAGTGTCCATCTTCAGGCCTCTTCCTGCAGTAGGGACTACATATTGTCATTCCTCTGTGTTTTCTCATAATTTTCCTGCATAAGGAAAAGACAACCGAGAGTAAAGTAAAGCCTTTTCACTGGATATGAAGGAAATGCATTTTCATTTTATGTGGCCAACATTCTTCAAGTCCAAGCCCGTCAAGCTCTGTCTTTACAGTATCCAAAATCACTTGCAATGTTTGGCATGGAGAAGTTGAACTCTGTCTTCATTTCTGTACCAACAGAGGACTGGCAGTCAGAAGACCCCAAGCAGGAACGGAAGGCAAAAGCCAAGGAAACAGAGCTTAAGTTTTGCACGTACTTTTGAAACACTAAAATCTTAGATTCTAAGTATTTTATAAAAGTTAGTTTTGCTAGAGCAGGTAGCATAGGTTGGATAAGTGAGATTCACATGAAATTAATTAAAAGTTAATAATTATTTAGAAGGCTAGGCTTGGAGTAGTTTTTGACTAATTGTATGCCATGATATGTTTGTTCAGCTGTATCTGTAACAAGTACCCATGAATAGAGATCTGAGGAGAACTGGACAGTTATTAATTCCCTTATTTAAAGTGCCCATCCAAGGATGTTATAATCAGAACGAATTGTACTAAGGTCATATTTCTATTGTAAAGGTCTAAGAGCACGTGAAGTTCATGAGAAGAAAATTTCGAAATGCCTTCACTGCGACCCCTGAAGCATCCCCCAGACCCATTTAGAGAGAAGACAGCGCATGCTTAATGATATGACAGCTAATTATAATACGAAGCGGGGAGGGGGCGGTATCCATATTATGAATACCTTGCATATGTAAAACTTTTGTAGATAAATAGACTCTGTATTGTCTCACAAGTTGACACGATGTCTTTGGGAAATATCCCCTCGTGTCCCAGCGCTGAATAAAACATACACTTTCTAACTACCCAGTTAGAGAGTCTTTGTCCGTCATAATTGGATATTGATATTAGATCGATATCTAATATTTTTATAAATCACTTTCCTACACAAAGATGCTGCAGCATTTCTGTACAAGTTTGACACGTACTGTAGGTAAAAGAGGTCCAAAGAGGTTTCCCTTCTCCTCATTTTTCTTCTTTCAGTGATATGAGGAACTAATGAAAAAGTGCTACTATACATGAGAAACACAGGAGTTATCACAAGTGCTGTGATACAATATTCCAGGGAGTCTTCAGGCGTTTCTATTGTTTGAAGTGAACAGAAAGCCATAAGGACATTCGAATGAGATAAAGAGCATTCCGAAATTTCTTGTGTTCAGGTGATAAGGAGCTCTCTGTATCATCATACATGTATTCTCAAGTAGTTTGCTTATCCTGACAAATCCCAGTGTTATATCTTGGCTAGGAAATTGATTGTTTTACTTTTTCATCGAGGGACTCCAAACAACAAGAACTAATTAAGCATGAGTGATGTGAGACTGACAAGCAGAACAATTTCTTTTTTGTTTTTGACCATTATCTAATGCTATTCTTTCTCTTACTGAAAAAAATAGAATGATCTTTAATTAAAAATGCCACCATTTGAATGACTCTTGATGACAGTGAGGTTAAAGAACATAATTTCTAGCAGCTTTAATCAGAAAGCCGTGAGACCAGCTTACATGAATAATACAGTCAAAATAACAGACTATGTGCTAGTAATAATGATTTAATGTTTACCACTTCTTTGCTTAATTTTGTTTGTGTTTATGCAGAAAGAACTACTACATCTTTTGCTAAGGGCATAAATAAATACAACAATCAACTTCCAGCTCTTGTTCACATGGTATCTGCAATATAATGGAGCCCTTAATGCATTACACTGCTGCTGTCCAACTCCTGGCATGCAGGTTGAATCTATTCCCCAGGTGATTCATCACGTTATAAAGTTTGTTTGTTCTCTGGTCCATGAGCAACCCACTGTAATAAAATCTGGCTATAGTTGTCAAAGAAGTTGAACAGTCCTGTTTTATATCACCCTTAGGCTAGCTAAGTTACAGTGAGCATCAATAAGAATGCAGAACTACCTAGTCATCGGAAGGATTGAAAAAATTTCCTAAAGTATTCAAATGCTTTTCTGAGACTTTTAATTCAAGCATTATTACATAAAAAGCTAAAACTGAAATAATAAAAAAAAATCCTTTCCATCTGTAAAGAAATTTTTCTATTTTGTTACTTTGGGACAACTGACTTGCACAGCAGTGCATAAGGAACACGCATGGGAGCTTTCCTCTTGACAGCATTCCCCTAAGAGGTGAGGAATGACCAGCCGGGGTAGGTAAAGGATGTATTCTATTGAGCCATCAATTCTGGGTTTTTTACTAGGAAAATAAAGTCTATAAAAATACTAAGATATAAATGCATATATTTTCATCAGCAGGATCTCTTTTAAATTAATTTATTCTAGCTGAAGAATGTTTGCATTAATTTTTTTTTAAAGTTGTCATTTTTATTTTAAAAAAATTAATAATTGTATATCTGCCTCTAGTCTAGAACATCTTGCTTCTGACTTTAAAAATAAAGGGGTGCGAAACTGAATTATTTTCTTTATTCAATAGCTCATCTAATAAAGTGCTGTACTGAAAATTAATTATACAGAACTGGATACACCACAGAAATAAAAAAATCTATGTATTTATACAACTTGATACCTTTAAGAAATTTTTATCAAAGTTATCAGAAGCCAGACTTACCAGTCTGGCCAGAAGCCAGTCTATCAGAAGCCAGATTGTTACCTTGTTGTCTTGCTACAAATGTTCTACTGTAGTTTTGAGATAACATCTGGTATAGATACTTTCTGAACAGATTTCATAGGTTGTTTCTCTTTTGTCTCATATGTTACTGTTGTAGCTCAGACTGAATGAAGAATGGGTGAAGCTGATTAGTAAAGTAGTTGTAGAGAGTTCAAGAATAATTAAAAAGAACTGTTAAAGCCTAATTTCTATCAGGCATTTCAAACCCAGATCCTAGGTTGGGTAATGCTGTGAAAGAGTGGTAAGAGGCAGAGTAATGGGAGTGGAAGCTGAAGGAAGATCTCTAACATAGCAGTGGTGACTAGGGTTTGCTTCAAAAGGCAAAAAAAACTTTCCAAATATCAAGAACTGAGAGAGGACAGAGGCTTAAGAAAAGAGAGCCCTTTGGAAAGGAGACTTTGGAACTCTAAGAAGACAAACTGTCCTAAGCTCTCTGTGTTCAGGGAAGCAAAGAAATCATATCTATCAGCTGATGGTAATGACAATAATGGGTAAAAATATCTTAAAGCCAAGTAATTCCATCATCTTCTTTCTTCAATATGAGAAGATATTTTTTCATTATTTGGGGAAAAAGACCTTTGTAATTCAGAAACAGAGATTATCTCAGGAAGTTGGGGTTTTTCCACATCCAAAGCTTTATCAGAACAAACAACTTTGAGTCCTGGAAGCCCCTTAGCCTCCTAGCAAGATCAAGGTGGGCAGAACTTCCCACTTCCAAGAACCACACGGCTTCTTGCTCACTGTGCCTGGTTGCCATTGCTCGGAGCAGTGCTGCAGGACAGCAACGATACATCCAGCACATGCTGCCACTGCCACTGCTGCCACTTCCCAGGCCAGGGAATGTCCTTCACTGCCAACTGTTTCAGGAGCTGGAAGAGTATGAATGGGGAATATCACCTACTGGTGAAGGAAGAGGCTACACTAATTGCACGATGGTAGCAGGCGTTTGCCACACTGCCCAGCACCGAGCTGGAGCAGCAGGTTTGGGAGAGCGCAGCGGCTCTTGGCACAGATCCAGCCAGCCCTGGTTGTGTGAGGCGGAGATGAAGCCTGGGAGACTTGGAGATATTTTTCTTGAATAAAAGGGAAGGTTTCCATAGAAACTTCTCTTTTATTTTAAACAAATTTAAAAGAGAAATTTAGCAAACTATAAAATCAAGCTTCCAGAGCCCAATTTAAGCTATTCCTTATTGATTGCAATACAAATGAACATAAAAGCCTGCAGCCTGGAACTGACAGCGAGAGACAGGCTTCTGCCAGCTCCCTTGTTCCTTCCATCAGTGCGTAACCTCTATTAGTTGATAGTGGCAGTGACACACACTTTCTAGCACCCTCCATTTTATAAAAGGAGCTTTCTTAGAGCATCTCATCTAAAGGCTCTTTGTTCGTTAATGAAAACACATCTCTTGGATTTAACATGCAATGCAGGCATCACCCTTATTCTGAATGTCCCTTACTTTAAATTCAGTTATTTACAAACAAGCAGAGCAAATGCAAAGTGGCCATTTCATCACTAATGATGAAATGATCTAATAATGATCACTAATGATCACATTTCCCAGAATACCAAAATGCAGCACTGAGGGTCTACACCCCTCTACCAGCTGGAGGTGTGGGAGATGGTATCCCTCTTAGCAAGTGTCTGCTGCAGCCGAGAGGGTATCCAGAGGAAGCAATTAAATAAGCATCTTGGACTCAGGCACACATATGGTTTACTGCAACAAAAGCATACTAAGCTATCCCTTTGACAATCATTAAGTTTTGCACATACCATTTTAAAGCCATACCAAATTGCCCTCCCTCTCACAGTTCTTTCAGCAGCTTCTTTAATATTCAACATACAGCACAAATGGAGCCCTTTGAAATATCCTTATTTTCTTAATACATTGTCAGGCTTTTAATCAGTGTTTACTCCAACGAAAATTATACAAGTTTGTTGGTGAGGAATAACTACAAAACCTTCCATGTTGTTTTAAAGAAGAATTTTATGCTGGCAGTGCCCTGTATACTCCAATAAATGCATTGCTGCCATTCCACACCACCCCTTTCAAGGCTGTCATGAATGAGTGGTTTGGCTGCTTAAAGAAACATTGTCAAATGTATTAGCAAATGCAACTTTGCAGAGTTTGATGGCAAGGTTCACTATTACTTACTACACAGATCAAAGCATACAAAGGAAGATCAAATTAGAAGCAATTTGGAACTATTTGCACAAAAGCTGGGAATGCAAAAAGGGCTAAGAGTACAAAGAATACGGATGTAAAGATAAGGGTGCAAAAGGGTTTAGCAGCACTTAATCATCGAGTACTTTAACATTTACAAAGCAATTTGATAGGGTTCACTACAATTATAACAATGACTTAACTACAGATTTGAGATAGTAATATTCACATCATAATCAAATCACGCACAGGTGAAGCAATGTGTACACCTATTTTTTTGTGTGTAAAGGTACCTAGAAAAAATTATCCCTTGGATTCATTGAAATATTCATATCTAAGTCCTTTGCATTTCCCAACAGGCAAGGGTTGCACCTCAAGGACCATGGAGATGTGGTGGGAGGTATCAGCCCAGGCCTCATCTTCAGAGACAGTTCATCAGGTACTGCAAACTTGAGGGCTTGTGAGCTCCAAGAGGCATCTCACTCAGAGGGAGATGCTGGTGCAGCCTGCTGCAGTCCAGGAGAGCTCCAAGAGCTTCTGAGGACTGCTGTTTATAGGGTTGCAAGATGATTTGGTCTACTTTGGTCCTCAGTAAGTTTCCATCCTGGCCATAACCCAAGTCGGTAAACTGCACTTTTTTCCCCCAAAGTGCAGTGACAATGGTATGGTTCCACTCAAGCTTCAATTCACAATACTGCCACTCCATTCAGACTATGATTCAGGTAAATGGTTTACCAAAGCTACAAATAATAATTGGTTATCCTTTGTTTCCCTCCTAGGTTAGACAGCTGATGTTTCTCATTGTTCCCACCTTTACCATGCAAGAGCTCCTGATACATCAGGGAATGCCTCTCAGAACAACCGGTATGGTCAAGTGACGATTTACTGCTCAGCTAGTTTAGGCAAGGCTTATCAGGAGCTCCTGAGATCACAGAGGAGGCTTGAGGATGAAGGGGGGTTGAGATGCACCACCATAAAGGCACTGGTCTCTTTACCAATTTCATATAAATATGGTTAAATTTGCATTAAAGACGTAATGGACTACTCCGTTTGGCATGACAGTCATGGTTACACAATCCTCCAGTGAGCTAGCGAAAAGGTTGTTCTGCATTTTTTTTTTTTTCCAGAAGAAAATTAAACAACACATGCTCCGTTAAAGAGGGGATGCTTTTGATCCTGGAATGACCCAAATATTGGAGGTTAGCACATTTGCCCCTATAGTGCTGGGTTGCATCTGCTCTGACAAAAGAGGACTCTAAATTTGAGTCTTCGTGAGTTAGACGCACTCAGTAGGCTGAAAGGGCAGATGGCACAACCTCTCAGCTGCAGAGAGGGAATGAAGGATGGGATCGCCTGTACAGCCAGTTCTTTGTAATTTGGCACTGCTGAGCTTCTGCTGCTCTCTTCCCTTCATCTTGTGAAAGGACCTGAAAATTGGAAATATTCCTACTTTGTGCAAGGATGAAACAAGATACTGGTCTGAACATTTCTTTTTCTTTCACTTTATTTTAAAGCTGGACTTCTACCCTAGAAGTCTGCTGCCAGATTTCTGATGTGAGAATAGCTAGAAATAACTGAAAGATGGGGTAGCAACAGTGTGGAGGTTCTGGTGGTACATGCTACTTGTGTATCCCTGTTCAGGAGGAATTATCTTAACTGCCTGTCATGAAAACAGCCAAATGAATTTAACATCTCAGAAAAGACCCGTGCAATTCAATCTGCTGTTCTTCCACTTTTTGTCCTGTATGAGCTTAAATCTTGATTCCAAGTTGTAAAAGACAGAACAGGTTGGGAATCACATATGCTGACTCACTGTGAATTGTTATGAGTAACTTAATAGCTTAGTCATCTAACACAGAGAAACATTTGCAAAAATATTGAAATCTGGGAAGAGGAATGAAGTGTAACAGAGCATAAATAAAATGCTCTTGTTTTTTTTCTGAGATGAATGTTTTGATTTTCATCTGATATCTGACCCTTGTGAGAAAAGTACTACCTCAAATATTGAAAAATAGTAGTAGTCATACAAAATAATTTTTTTATTTCCACCTAGAAATGAAAAAAGACACCCTGAAAGAGAAATATTCTCCAACATTTCAATTACATCTCACATATTATCTCTGTCAATAGGCTTAAATTGTATTATCTTTTGCAAAGAGTAAAAATTATAATAATCAGAATTCCAATATTTTTAGCCATTTGTTTTAAGGTTAAGACATATAGTTATGGGCAAAGATCATATTTTCATTATCAGTTTATGCATAGGAGTCCTGGCTATGTGTGAGATCATATGTTCATCGGCATTCCTTCAGAAGACATGCATATTACACATAAAACTAACTTCTTTCTACATTTTTTGCTCCATCTGTAGTTACATGAAAAAAAGATAAGCAAATGATCTTCATATGGGTTATCTTTAGATGATTAACATTTATTTTCAACTGGACTTTTCAAATGGCGTGTTCTACTGGTGCAAACAGGAAAAATAAGATGTTAGGCCACTCAGGCACTGCTGGCTGGACACGGGATGGGCTGCAGCTGCTGCTGAATGCTACTTTTACAGCCACCTAAGAAGGCCAGTGTTTCAGAGCAAACCAGCTAGAACCATGGTAGAAACACTTAAAGTAGTTCTAGTGAGTACCTTTAGTGTTTCAGATGGAGGAACTCCTGAAGGTGCTATGCATTTGTATTACGTAAGTATCAAGGTGGATCATTCCATACTTGTTCATAACACAGTATATAGACTTGCATAAAGTCAGAGAGTATTTCACTTATGCATTACTATTACTATTATTAGTTTTAGTTGCTCTAAAAAAATGGAAATGTTTATTCCTTGGATTTAGAGCACTAAATGTGAATAAGATACAATGAAAAGAAGTAGGGAAAAAAAAGAGTAGAGAAGGATTTAAAAATCTCTAAATAGGTTATTACAATATATAGTTTAGACAAATGTGCTTTTTGCATTGGGTGTTCTTTGGTGGTTGTTTTTTTAAGTTTTGTCCCTCAGCACAAAACTTTACTTTGGAAATGTCTCACGATTTTGTTCCCTGCAAATCCTAACCCCTGCAAGGGGTTCCTCACACAAGGCAGGATTAATCCCTTGGAAAAGAAGTGAGAAAAAGTAGGCTAGGATTATGGAAAAATATTAGCAGTAGTATAGAAGTTAGTAGCACAGTTAATACTCTGTCATTTCTGGATTTAACTTCTCATATCAAGCTTTGTGCTGTTTTCTTTAAAAAATGGATGACTACTATGATCAATCTTTGCTGCCAGAGATAACCCCGTGCACACACTCTATATATTAGGACCTGAATGAATGACTCATAAAAATCAGATAAAAGAACAGATGCTAATAATTTATTTAAATATAGCCTTCTTGAAAAGGTTAACTTGTCACATTTCATCTTCAGTCATAAACCCCCTATTTTTATAACCAGCAATATTGACTATCTGATTTTCCTTTCATTGGATGGGAAAAACCACAAAATATGTACTAAAAATAGCCTAAATATTGAGCCTTTCTCCATTGTGGCAAGTGCTGCCTTGGCAATTATGGTAAAAGTTCTTAACATGTCAAAGATATTGTAGTTAAGCTCTTTCTGCCACCTAAAATTCCTTTATTTCCACCTCTTTGTTCAACCCATTCACATACTGTCCCTCTAAAACTACTGTGTGCTGTGAACAAATTTCAGAATATTATTAGAGTTGCTATACATTAAGTGCTCCTGAACTGTCCTGGCATCTTATTCACCTTTAGTTTATCTCTCAGACAGATATTTTGATCATTAAGGTTTTACATCATTTGAGTACAAAAGGGGGAAGGTCTGAAATAAACTGTGCTACTCGATCCTAACTTGTGTATGTCACTTTGCTGGGAGAGTATCGTCTTCTATGCAGTTAGATATATGGTACTAGTAGGTGGTAATGTCCAGTTTTGTAGCTGCTATGTGCTCATTAGTGCAGAGGTATGTGCCACATACGTCTCTCAGCAGTCATCAATAGTCATTTATTAGGACTGGGTTTGAGGAAACAGCCCGCAGTGAACTAAAACCCTGAGAACAACCCAGTCATTGTCTGTTGCAGCTTTACTGAACGTTAAGCAGAAATGGAGATGGGTATGGCAACCTTCATCTGTATTAAGGTGTTCAAGAAATTCCCAGTGTGTGCATGAGCCTAGCAGGAATGGTGAGACTGCAGAGCATTTCCTCATGAAACTTTACAGTAATGCCTCACAGACATTAAGCAAAATGGCTTCTTTCCAGGCTTCGTTTCTTAGAACAAAAAGTATCTCCCTCCAGCACTAAGACTTGATTATGCCCTCAGATATGCACAGCACTGAAAAGAGGAATAATTTATGCATTGGAAGGGCTAGCTGCAGCCTCCATGATGAACTGTTGTTCCTTAGGGATACCATCTTCCAAAAAGTGGTGCATTGTGCCCATTATGCACAGTTGCTTCCGCACTTAAATATTTCCCCAAATGCAGGATAAGTTAGACCAGATTTAATGTTGTGTTTCTACATTTAATTTTTTAAAAAATGCTTTCTTAGATTAATAGGACTTTTTTTTTTTTTGTTATGCAACTTATTTTGTACTTACAGAGGTAGAAAATACCCAAGATTTCTGGTTGTGATTCTCTGACTACACCATTTCAGCAAACCCAAAGTTCAAGCTCTAAGTTTCAGCAGTATGTTGGAATACACATCCAATAGTAACTTAGACCAACAACTTAATATGTTAAAAAAATAAATTATCTGTGTACTTTTTATATTGCCTCAAAAGACATGTATGGGAACTCCAGGCTGTGTTTGCCCCCTGACAGGACTACAGGATGTAACCAGCTGCGTTCATTCCAGTGACAGAGATGATTTTATTATTATTATTTCTTTTTTTTTTTAATAAGAAACTGAACCAGATTCACACATTCTCTAATACAATTGTCATGCTACTCTTTGCAAGCTGTATTGCCTGGTGAAAGTATTAAAATAGATATAATAACATATATGTGGATATAAAAATTATATAACAAGGATGTAATATATAAATGTAGTAACTATAGCAATCATATAAAAATTGTGTAGCAAGAAGTTGTCTGAATACTTCACCTAACAAAGCCTGTTTTCCATTGGATTTGTCTTATGGTTGACAGACATTTTAACCGAATTAGTCAAAGGCTGCAAGATGAGCTCAGCCCTAACTAGACAGCAGAGGAGATAAAGGTAACTGCAAAAAAAGGTTTTTGTCAAGTTGTTCCTTGTTACATACGAGAGGATCGGTAAGGGGCACTGAGTTTGAGTAGCGTCTGCTCTCATGCATCTCATAGCTGCATATTTATGAATAATGCTTACCTACCGTTTTCCTGTAGATTGCTGGATACCTACTAAAGTACACTGACTTTACCTTGCAGTTGTCCTTTTAGTGGAGGCATTAGCACAGTCTTTGTTCTCTCCTGTTTCAAGTTCTTTGCTTTTACAAATAGGTGAGAGGATCTATGTAAGACTTCTATTAATGCAGGTTGAATTTGGTCATTACGTTCAAAGGCTGCTAATGGGGCTCAGAGAGATGTACATGCACACAGAAACACGAACTGTCTCAAGCCGCACAAATCCCACACCCTCAGAAGTCTGACTTACAAATATGTACAGATTGCAAACACACAGCATCTGGGTCTTTCTTGGTATTACTTTGAAATAGCTCTAGTTACCATCGTAACACTGTTATGTTTACATTCAGAGCTGTAAAGTAACAAGATTTTGTGAAAGTATGCTCCTCACTCAGAAATATTATTAATATTTGTGTATTAAATATTAATGTATACATGTATCTTTGCATGGCACTTTCCAGATATTAAAAAGAAAAGGTCTCTGTCCTCAAGAGCTTACAGTCTAAATACCATTGTTGTAAAAAGCACTTGCCTCCTGATGAAACTGAACCTTCTCTGAAACTATTTCTTTCCTATGGAAATGTCCAGCTTCTCTAAGCAGCGCTCTGGAATACGAATGTTTTTTCCTACTTGAAGTGGGAATTTTTTTTCCTGATTCATAACATTTATGTTATAACATTTTTTGTTATAGCTAAAGGTTTACAGATTTTTCAACCTAATGATATATTTGCATATTTACTCATTAAAGAGCTCACTTTGCTTGCTAGAGGTCAGTAAATAATTTTGCTACGAAGTTTAGGTTTTCAGGAATCTGAAAAATTGTGTTGAAAAATTATGCATATGGATCATGCATTATTAGAATACCTTAAATTCTTTGAGCTGCAGAAATATTATACTTTGTTGTTCTGGAAGTGTGAACAGTATTTCTGTTTTGAATATTCAAACTGGTAGGCTGCAATTTGGATTACTATGCGATAATACTTTGCAGACTCTTTAATTCATAAACTTACACAGATAGATAAATATAATTTCCTTTATCTTACAATTGTGAAAACAGATGCAATAAGGGACATGGGTTATTGAACTGTATAAGGTCACAGAGCACGTCACTGGCAGAGCAAAAGCAGTTTTCCTAACTGTCATCTCTTGGTTGGATTATTCTATGCATAAATTTGATCTCTTGGAGCAATTTCGTAGAAAATGCACCTTTTCATTGAAAAGATTACCTCATTTTTTTCCTTACTAAAAAAAAATTCTTGATGTCATCATCTTACATTTTCTCTGAACATAATATTGCTTATTGTGTGTTAATTTAATTGGCAAACTAGGCATTACAATGAATTGTTCTAACAAGTACTATATTTCCTGTACAATTCTAAAACATCAGGGAACTGTAAGTTTGATAGGCAGTATTTGAATCTCAACTCCTAAGAGTGAACATAATCTAAAATAGTTGGATTAAAAAGTTAAGTTCCTCTGTACCAGGTTTTAAATAGCTCCTACACTGGAGTCTTCACATGTAACATTGTTACATGTGAAGTTAGTGGTGGAGACTTTGGAAAATGACAAAGAAAGAAAGAGCACAGGGATGGAAAAAAAGGGAAAAAGTTATTTGGATTGGGTGGAATGATGAGAAAGATAAGCCCAAAAGTTTTGGGAAGGCAACACCTGATCTTTCTTAGCCTAATTCAAGTCAAACTATTTCATGTCCTGAGGCTTTCTTATTATTAATTCAATCTAAATATTGCCTTTATTTCTGCCTTTATCTTTCCTACTTGCATTCAGATTTCATTCATACATTTCGGAGATCTGTAGTGTTCTAGGATGACAGAGAACGATGGTCTAGAAAAAGTTACATAACCCTCAAGTTAGAGACCAACATATGGTATAGTGCTGCCACAATATTCATTTGTATCCCTGATCATAATAATTCCAATTAAATGAAAACTCAGATCATCAGTCACAATATATCTTTAAATATATCAGGTTTTGTTCAAAATAAAAGTATTTCTGCAGTGAATAGAAGAATGGGATGAGTCTTAGGCCTTTTTGTTGCCAACACATTTATTTGCTCACATGATAATTATAAATATAAAAGATAATGGGAAATATTTATTTGCTTTCTGCTCTGTTTTACTTATTATAGTGTTAAGGTTCTTCTTTCTCCTTAGCCTACATAAGCCCCAGGGCATAGCAATGGTTTACAGGCCCCTCTGCAGCCTTTGCTAGGCCAAAGAAATTATTCTTTCTATCTTGAGATGGGTTCTGAAGCATGGAAGACACATTGGTGTTTTATTACCTTCAGCCCAATTGTTTTGTTACTCTTCCTAAGGGGTAATTATAATATAGCATACATATACCTGTGTTAGTCTGACATTCATTATTAAAAAAAAAAGTTACACATTGTGGAGCAGCATAAAAAAGCATCTTCGGATATACAGATTTCCCTTATAACTTGGGAAAAATTTAGTCATTCTGTTTAAGAACTGTAATACTACTCATCTGTTTTCATATTTGATCCTGAAGTCTATATCCCTAGCCTTAAGTGCTGGGTTTGTGGGTTTAGGGGTTTTGGTGGGTTTGGGTTTCTTTAGAATGGAAAATACCTATGAAATGTATCAAAAGAGTTGTATTAGCTTTTGAATTAGTCTTCCCTTCTTACTAACACTACATTAGGAAAATTGTCCTCTGTATTTTAAAAAGATAAGAAATGAGAAAGAGCAATACCTGTGGCATCACTATGATAGATTCCATGGTTTCATTATGATTTACATCTTTTTTTTCAGATGCATATCTTTAACTCTGGCTTGAGTTCAACTGTATCTGTGTTAAATTGCTGAGTATATGGTCCCAAATTCAGTCATCTGAGGAACTCCCTGCTCAGTCAGAAGAAAACAGTCACTTCCCAAGATGATTCAGACCTTTGTGAAAAAAGTGGTGCTTATCTTCCTGCAGGGGCTATCCAAGAGCTTAAAGGAACATAGGAAGTTATCTGTGCCTAGTGAAGACAAACCCACCCAAGTTGATCTTCTAGGCAACCCTGTCTTGGAAAATCCTCTATTTGCGAAGAAGTGTCTTCCGGTGATGAGATAGATGTGCTGACGAGAAGACAAAGCACTCTGTGCCATGTTGTTTGGGATATCATGGGGCTCATCTCTCCATCTCTGGAAAGAGAAAGAAATCATGATAGCTAGCTAGCACTGAAACTACTGTGGCCGTTTAAAAAGCATGAGTCCTTGCTAAAAAGCTATACCTTCTCACTGCTCCCTGCACAAATTTGAACTGCACTTGCTCAGGGTTTGGATGTATCACAGGGGGAGTTGGCTGCAATCCCTACATTAGCTTGCTAATACCTTACGATTATAAAAATGGTTTTGCAGACTTTATTTAGGAAAATATGTTCCCCTTTGTTGTTTGCATGCAGTCTTAAATGACTGCAGAATTTAATTCTTTTAAGTTCAGGAGGCAACTTTTCCTCATTGGGTAAAATGCTGCTCTGATCTGAGTGACCATTATGAAGTCCTGCATATGTTCTCTATCCTGCTCCTGTATTTCAGAATCAGCTCTGCTAAAAAAATGTACAACATGGATCAGGAGAAAGCAAGTCTTTCTAGCATAATAAAAAGAAAAAAAATACCAATGTAGAAGACTGATACCAAAAAATAACCTACATTTCATCTTAACCTAAATCAAGTACTATAAAGGTAAGCACTGAGTTTTTAAGGATGCTTATTTTTCAAGGATTCTCCTGTCATACAGCCTCTAATTATATTCCAAAACCACAATATTTAATTATATTGGATTTATAATACTTAAATATGCTTACTAGCAATGCCTTCCTTACCAGGAAGACTGGGGGACAGGAAAGACATAGGGCTAGGCAGTGAATGACATTTCTGCTGTGGCTTATTAGCAGGAAAAAAAAGAGAACCTGGAAGAATTATCAGATGAATGCATGAATAGAAGTGAAATAGTAGCTAAGGTAGCTGAATTTATACAACATAATTCCTTCATGTTGACCTGTTGACCTGTTGAACCAGGGGCGTAGGTCAAAGTCACTGCTTGTTGAGTTTACAGTTTGCTGCTTTCTTCAAGTTTTTTTTATTTCCAGACACTCATCTGCAAGCACCAGGTTTAGGCATCATTTTCAGAGCTCAGAAAGATTTGCTCAAAGATCTGCTGGTTCCTTTTTGGATCTAGCCTTTTGGCTTGTTTTCAGTTTTTCCTTATATTAAATTTGCAAAATTTTGTGTTGACACTTATGCAGAATACAGTTGTTAACAGTGTTGAATGAAACAGAAAGCATTCTTTAATGAAAATAATAATTCCACACTATGTGCAATGACTAAGACATAGGGCCACACATGAATAATGAAGATGAAAATGTCAGCCCTGTCTTGTGAATTAGAGCCCTGCCATGAGAAGAGAGATTATACACAAGATAAAAACATAAGATATCTGGAGCAACTAGAAGTTTGGTATTAATCGACTTTGGCATGCCTGCCTTAGCAACAAAAAAAATCCACTTACTTTTAAAGTCACTTGTTAGGCTATATTAACTATGAGAAGTGAAACATATTTTAAAGCATTATTCAAGTGACTGTCAAAATCAATTTGTTTTGTCTTGTTTAGTAAGGAAGTTAGTCTTATATGACTGCCCTGTCAATATTCCTTGTCTCTTCCCTGAACTCGTGACCAACATCAGCCAGATTCAGCAGAGGATTCTTAAATGTATCATGTTCCCACAGACTTTGTGCCAACATGAAAACAAATTGAGGAGTGCCAAATCCAAGAAAGTCTGCAGTGTAGTAGCAACAAGTCAGCAGAAGATCAATGTGCTTCAGGTCTTCAGTCTTCTGTTTTTATAATGTTGTATTTTGTGCAGCTACTTGTTGATCTATTAAGTGTCTTGCAAATAGGCATGGATTTATGAAGGCTCAGGAGTCTTCTGGTTATCCAGTGGCACCAGCCAGGGCCAAGGTGCTCTCATGCTATGTCCCCTGGTTGGTGTCACACATTGGGGCAGTCCTTTACCCATCCTACTTATTGACACATTTTGGGAGGCTTAGAAGTGCCTTCCAAGAGATGTCTTTCTTCAGCATGGTGTCTTACAGAGGTCTCTCCAGGTTTCTTATTTGGGGTAGGGTGGTATTGTTCTGTTAGGCAAAACCCACTAATTTATATAGGTCCTACGGTGGCTTTAGTGTCTGCTTTGGCAGTCTTTTATTTGGACATGAACATTTTGGTTTACATGGGAATGCCAGACCAAGTATTCAATCTTTACAAATTGCAGTTCTAGATTAATGATAATAATTATATTTACAATGCATTCACAATGAATGTGGAAGTCATGCAGAATTTGTGCAAAGAGGAGAAATGTCATTTGCCTGCATCTGCCTCACATCTGTAGTTGTCTAGAAGATGAGGGCTATGTCCAGTCATCAGAAAGAGCTATCACTGGCCATCACCCAGGGCTTATGCTTATGTTAACCTTGAAGTGTTGGAAGCAGCAAACAAATCTATATTGAACTGGAAACAGAGTGTGCATTTTGAGTTATTAAGTCTTTTTAACTGATGTCAAATTATCAGGAGTACCAAGTCTATTTAAAGCAGTGTAGAAAGGATTTAAAGCAGTGTAGAAAGGAGGTGATAGTACTAGAAAGTGATAGTTCTGAATTTGCCATCAATGGAGTTCATAAATAAGGTCCCCAAAGGACTGATGGCAGGAAATAAAAAATGAAAGCCTTCTTCTCCAGAACTGCAAGTGACAAATTTACAAAAAAGGATAGTGATAAAATCAGGATCTTGATGGGGAGGAATCTGAATTTTAAAATCTAATTTTGGTTCTCTTTGGAGTGATCTAAGAGCCACAAGACAATGAAAAGGAGATTAGTAAAAGTAACAACCTTAGAGAGTCTCAGACTTAATCCACGTGCCATCAGAAATGCTGTTCCACCACAGCTGCAGTCCGTCAACGAGACACTCAACAGCTGCACAAAAACTGCATGTTTCCAGCCAAAGATTGAGAAGTTCCACGCCACCTTATTAACTGAGACACACCTGCAGATATAAATATATATATTCATTTTTATACGGAAAAATGCATGAGTATCATACAAAGCACTTACAAAACAGATACAAATCAGTACTGGCTTTTAAACTGGCCACTGTGTCTACTATTCAAACCTCTTGGGACCAGCCAGAGGAGCCCCTGGGATCGCGTGTCGGGGGCCGGAGCGCGGCGGAGGGGGCGCGGGGAGCTGGGGGGGCGGTGCTGGGAGCCGGGGCTGCGCTTCACGGGGAGGAAATGTTGCTGTTTGAAAGCTGGAGGAATCCCCCCCGCGCGGGCCGAGAGGAGGGAAGTCAGTCACCTGGCGGTGAAGGACAGTAAAACAGGGACGGAGAGGGAAATCTCTGCCTCTCTCTCCCTTCTCTCTTCTGCAAGAGATCCACCTCCGGTTTTCCTCCCAACTCTTTTAGCATAACCTTCAAAGAAGACCATACCCTAGACTTTCTTTTATTTTATATATGTGTGTGTGTATATATATATATATTACTATTATTACTGAGAGACTATCTTTAGCTGCAAACAATTTTTGAGTCTATGCAGGACTTGGGGGATTTTGTTATCTTGCCAGCGAAATTGTTCATCGCTAATGTCTTGCGCTCACAGGGTGCTAAATTAGCTACCAGACTACTCTACTAGCATGACGGAGAAAGGCTTTTATCATAGACTGTTCTCTTCAGTTTGAACACATTTGCTTGAAATTTGCTGCATGATGCTGTCCAGGGAAGCAGGATTTTTTTTTCTCGGGATACAGCAATTCGCCGGTTTCTGAGCTTATTGCAGAAGAAAAAAAATAATCTTTAAACTGAGTGGATTTTTTTTTTCTATCTCCTTTCATTGCCAGAGGACGCGAATCTCTTTCACCGGGGAAGGATCACCTGTCGCTTTAATCCTTAAGGGAGTTATTTTTAAAAAAAAAAGAAAAAGTGAAATATTTTAT
>VZRJ01011315.1:71838-129459 GCA_013397565.1 Ptilonorhynchus violaceus
GGGGGGCGCGGAGCCCGGCGCAGCCGCCCCGCGGCGGGGGGAAGCGCGGGAGGGCGGCTGCCCGAGCCGAGCACGGCTTCCCTTCTGCCTGCGCGGCCCCCAGCATCGTCATGGCAGTATTAATAATAATAGTGGTGATGATGGTGGTGATGGTGGTAGTGGTGATGGTACTGCCCCTGTGCTCCCAGCGTTGCATGAGCACTGGGGGCAGCACCGGGGACAGCTGGGAGGAAGCGGCAACGGACGCGCCGCTTTCTCGGCAGAAGTTGGCTCTGAAGCCATTCTCGTCTGGGCATCTCCTCTTCTTCCTCTTTCTCCTCCCCTCGCCGCCGAGAGCGAGGGGGGAAACCCTTCTCCACCCCTCCACCCACCCCGGCTCGCCCTCGGCGCGGCGTCCGGGTCCCCCATCCGAGCGGAGCCGAGGCAGCGGCGGAGGGATGCCGAGCAGGAGGCGCTGGGCCGGCCCCGGCTCGGGGGCCGCTGGAACAATCAAACTTTGCATTAGGACGATGCGAGCTGTGAGGATTCTGCTCACCCCCGCTCCCCGGCCCAGCTCTGGCTCCCTCCCCCCTGAAGGAGCATGCCTGAGAGCGCTGAGCATGCTCCTTTGCGGGGATGGAGCCTGCCTACACCTGCTGCCAAATCCCCCCGGCCTTGAGCGGAATTTGGCTCAAATCATCATCACCATCATCTAAATCTCTCTATCAATCTATACGCGGCAAAGAGGGTGGCTGGCTCAGGGGAGGCAGCAGGGAGGGAGCGGGCGCATGGGGCGAGCGCAGCGAGGCCGCCGGGCCGGAGTGAAAAGGACGGCCAAGCCCGAGGGGCGGGACACACAAACACCTCGCCGCGGTGGTGGCGGACGTAGCGCTAAAGACTCGATGCGAGAGGAAGGGGAAGAGAGCCCTCCTTCCTCGCCTCATGCACAGCAATCCGCGGGACACCCTCTCAGGCCGCCGGCTTGCCCGCGGCCGCGGAGGAGCGCTCTCCTCTGGGAAGGTAAACTGGAGAGCGCTGAAGTGCTGCTGGGGGCTCCTTTACTTCTGCTACAAACCAGATATGAAAGTAGTTGTCTGTAAGACATCAGTGATAAATCGATTCAGCCCCCAGTCTTGCTCGGAACTGCTATAAATTTCCCCAGGCAAAGGCACCCTAGGACTGTAGCGCTGAGTATTTGAGGTGACGGAAGCGCAGGAGGGGAAAGGCGGTAAAACGATTTGCTTGAGAACCGCTGATCCTCACAGCGCTTCCAGGGCTTCCTCGGCACAAAAGCTGCTTGCCTGAGCTACCGGGGGTCCGCTGCCTCCTTTTTCAGCCTTCCAGGATTCAAGGAGACAGGTGGTGCGGGAAAGGCAGAAGCCGAGTCTTCCGATTAAGGGGGGAAAAAGTTTTATTGTACCGGATTATTTTTAAAGGGTCTTTAAAGAAAATATGTTTATGCTACAAGAGGGCAGCACTTCTCATGAGTTGTCAGTAAAGCCTGAGGCACGTCCCGCTGTGAGCCGGGCATCCAGCGCGGGCTGGGGCAGAGCGAGGGGCTTCGAGTAATCCCGTAGTTATCTGCGCTGCGATTAAGACTCGCGTTGCAGCGTGTACAGGCTGAGCGACCTTGAGCAAAGCAGCAGCTGAGAAGTAAGCATTGGTACGTCCATCGTCTCCCCCCCTTCCGCTCATAAGGATGAGAAGAGCTTCCAAAGGAGGCATTTCTGCAGATGCTGTTGGGATCTGGGCAGCTCTCTGGGACCAGCCACTTTGGCACGATGCGTTTCCTGGCTTTCCCGGGTGTTTTATTGATGTGTAGCTGCTGGGAGAGATCCCAGGCGCCGGCAAAACGCCGCCCGGAGCGGCAGCGGGAGCAGGAGAGGGAGCGGATGCGGGACTCGGCCCCGCCGGCCGGCAGAGGGTGGTGCGGGCCCGGCCGCCAGCCCCGCGCCAGCCGGGAGCAGCTTCCCAGCGAACAGCGCCGGGTGTGCCAAACCGCGGGGCGGAGCGGAGCGGCGCTACAGCTCGCACCAGCGAGTTGGGGTTTCCCCGCAGCGCCAGCCGTCCAGCCACTCGCCCACCAGCAGGAATACAGGGTGGGGGGCCAAGCTCTTGGTGGTCTAGGAAGTTCCCAGCTGGTTACCTTGCTGTAGTTGAGCACAGTAAAGAGCATCTCCCATAGTGCTCCAAGTCGTGAAAGCTTTCATCAGTTTCTGGGTAATTTCAGGAGAGGTGAAGTCATTTCAGTGCTCCACTCCTTTTCCCATGGGCCTACACAGCTCCTTGCCAGACCGAGACAGAGTCACGGCATACAGATAGCAGGCAGCCGGAGGTCCTGAGGTGTCGAGTGGACTCTCCTGCACCACACTGCATGGAGGGCTCATGTCAAGAATGCCAAAAATGGTAGTAGAGTGTCATAGCAGAGCTTGCCAAGAATTTTGCAAACAGGCTGGACACTTGATATCACTTTCTTGATACTGGGTTTCCTCCATTATGAGAAATGTATGCCAGTAAACATCAAAAAGAATAGTGGCAACTTCCCTACTAATACAAATCAAATGTGTTGTCTCTAAAGAGAATATGTAATAATGACACTGAAAATATATCCTATGTTATATATAAACTTTCTATATATCTCAGATCAGGCATTAAATACAAATTCAAAATCTCTATGTTATTTATTGCACTGTAGTGAATTCTGATTAATTTATGTTGATGTACATGTAACAGACATTTTGAAAGGTTGTTTTGTGAAAAACTCAACAAGTATCATGTATGCAACACCTGCTGATGAGGGTAGGTGTGCTTCCCCTTACTAGTCCATGCACGAAACCCTGACGAAAGAAATCAGTACTGCAGAGACTGCTCTTCCACAGGTTTTGAGCTGTTCTGGTTTTCCTTTGATCTGTCTCATCTTCTCTGTCAGATGCATACAAGAACTTTCCTCTGACTTTTTAACTCACAAGCCTGTGGGTTTTTTGTTTTAAAGGAGTAGTGCTGAAAACACAAATGAAATAATTCTGTCATAGTTGCACTGTAGTCTTGGATTTGGGGGTTGTGAAGGACTGTTACCTAAAGTATGTGCAAGTTTATACCTACAGTTTGAATGTACATGAAACTGTTTGGCTGTGTGAGTATTATGTATTTTATAGGGCTTTGTAGTTTCAATATGTGTATAAAATATGATGAATTAACTTATTTTGCATTTAGTGTATTTAAAAATTATATTGATGCATGTAATTGCTTGAAAGTGTCTGAGATTCATTTGCAAAGAAGAATTGAGAGGCGTTTGTGTTTGCTGGACTCTATCAACTTGTGATTTTCATTGACACTGATTGTCAGATTTTGTCCTTCACATTTGCTCATTCATTTGACACATAATTCCTCTAATGTGTATCATGACCATTTCGCCTATGTTTGTTTAGAAGCCGTAATGTGTGTACAGTCTTAAAGGGAGATAGTATTCCTTGTAGTGTGTAAAACACTGATACTTTTCTGGAGGAAAGCTGGTTTGTAATTGAATGTATGATAACAGTGAGATTATTAATATGATGGAATAAAAAACATCCTGGAAGCCATTTATTATTCGAAAACATTTGTTCAGTGAGAATTCTTCATTACAATCCCAAGATGTTTGTTTAATAGTGTGCTTAAATGTCTTGAAATTACCACTTTTAATATGCAAAAAAATTAAACACTTTATTTCTGAATCATCTTGTAAATATTAGCTGAATTTCTTTATTCAGTTCATGAGAGAATATTTGTAGTCTGCTTACAGTTTTACATTTCCTGGTGATATAAAACTACTGACTTAACATCTGCATGAAACTGGTCACAGAAGAGGTTTTTGTGATAATAGCCTTCCAATGCAATTTATGTAGTTCGTGAAATATCTGATAAAGAAATTCAAACAAGGAAGCCACAAGAGTTTAAACAAGGGGTAGTTTTGTGGTCTTAGACATGTAAATCATTTCAGTATTTAAATTAACAGGAGAACTAATACCCTGTGGAATTCCATAATTTTTAATTTTATTTATGTTTTAAAAGAAGGAGCCAGAGAAATTCATTTGCTTGGTGTGATGTGGGAGGGCTTTTGATGAGATTAGGTAGGTGGTTTTATTTCTGTTTTAAGTCAGTCACTCCGTAGTGAAAAGTATAGTACTCTATGAAAGTCTATTTCATTTATTCAAGTCTTCTGCTTGGGACATGGGCACCTTAGTGTGGATATTAAGGAATTTGTCTTTTTAATGCAAAACCTGCTCTGTCCTATCCTTCTTTACCTATGTCCCTCCAAAAACCCTTCATGGTTTACTAGGGTCCTATCAGCAATACTCAATAATGACAATTAACCTTTGCATTCACAATCAAAGAATTCATCCTTTAAACCATTCTTCATGAAAGATGAAGCAGAAATGGTTTTAAAGTTATATACACGCAAATTTCTTTTCTCTGTGTTCCTATTGTGGGATTTCCTTTCCATCTCTCAATATGTATAAATATGTATACTAGACATAGTCCAGGAGGCTGGAGAGAATTCTATGCATAAGGTATAGTTGCTCAGCAGAGGTAGAAAAAAGATCAAGACAATGGCAGTGCTCTCACTATGCACTTTAGAAAACATTCCTGTACTGTTGCTGCAGAGAATCAGTATAACCTGTGGCCGAGCTTTTTGACATTGTACGTTACAGCTTTGCTAAGGTCAACACTCTTTAAATGGAAAACACATCAAAACCTGAAGACTTGGTTGAAGGGAAAAAAGCAGTTTATCTTCCTGTTTTTCGTGGCTTTTGGGATAAATATTGTGTTTTCCTCTGCCACTGTATTTTGCACTCTAAAAAAAATAGATGAAAGAGATTTACAGAAAGGTTACCATCACATTTCTTTCTTCCTGAAATGGAGGAGGTTAGTGTGTGATGCTCTTTCTATAGGTCTGAATGTAAGATTTGGAGACAATGTATAACTCATGCTAGAGCCTTTCAAAGATAAATCTCTAATGTGAAGACACATTTGTGAGTCCCAATCATGCTTTCTTACTATGTTGCTTAACCTTTCGGAGGTTGATATTGTTTTCCCATCTTCCTGATTAGGCCAGGAGTAAGATTGCTTGTGAGTATTACGGCAAAAATTTCACAAGAGACTTTTCCTGTGAAATCATTTAATCTTGTGGTATTTTATATAAATTTTGTAAATCCGTATCCAGCATAGTTGTTTCTATGTCCTCTAAAGATACAGCATTCCAAAGGACAAAGATAAGGATTCAAATAATAATAATAAAAAAGGCACACTGGTTACAAATAGACACTTTTCTTACTTTGACATAAAAGTTCCCCATAAGGAAAGTACTGTCATTTTCTTCTCTCCTTCAAAAGAAACATGGAGAACATGGCTTAGAAGTTGTACTATTTCCTTTATTTTGAAATATTTTGTACATTTAAAGAGCTTACAGAAACTTTCTTAACACCATGATATACTTTTGACTGCAGCCATGTATAATGCATTGTAAAGCCAGAATTACTTAACAGTCCAAGAATGAAGACACATTTATCTACTAAGCCATCTGATCCTTTGCTAATTCCAAGATATTACATGTTAACTCTCTGATCCACAACAAAACCCTTCTTTGTGAAGAAAGATGTTGTGAGGTTGCTATCCACGAGCACTGGGTTTTGTTCCTTGTCACAGGAAGGAATGACTGTTGGCTAAGCCACAACAGTGAGAGACACAAAATGTGAGGCTTTATTCTCAGCAGTATTACTGCAGCTAATCACACAATGCCAGATTTACAGAAGTACTGAGTAAGTCAAAGCAAGCTTCTGGTGTTCAGCAACTCTAATAAAAAAAAGTGTTCTTTCTGTACCTGCCTTCTTCTACGTCTAGCTAACACATTAAGGAGGACTGTGTAATATAAACCCTGTGTATTCGCACTGCTTGAAAAGTAATAAATGAGGATAGAGTATCATTCTGGAATTTAAAATTAGCAGTACTTTGTTGAATCAGTGCAGTTACATCAGCAGAAGCACATCAGTGGTATGCCTAAAAATCAGTGCTACAAGCAGTAGAAAGCCTCAGGCACAAAAATCTGGCCTTTAGCCATATTCCTCTGTTTTAGCAGTTCTCTTCAGTTCATGTGGGCAGCATGGTCTGGAATTTATAGGTTCCACCTTCCTGCTCCTACAACTCTTGAACAAATTATGTTAGTAAACAGAGGCTGCCACTACTGAAAAATCACATCCTTTCCAGTTTGTATTAAGATAATTGTGTAAATTTAGTGGTAGTACATAAACTGAAAACAGAATTAATTTTAATTTGTGCTTTCTAAATGCATCGTTCTTTGTACCATGATCAGGGTGAAGAGTATAGATTGTTGGACCAGATCTACAAAGGCATTTTCGTTATTTTTGCTCTTCAAGATCAGGGTTAATGATACTTCTGTTTCTCAGTTATGTAGGTCTTCTTCTACACAAAATTGTTCTTCAGTTATTTTGAGTTGAATTCAAAAAAGCAGAAAAACTTCCTAACTTCATATTGAACACAAGCAGTGGAATTGCCCAGGTGTGTTGGGACCTGTAGTTGAGAAAATGATGCCGTAAACCACTGAAATTACAGGTAACATTCTTTTCAAATGAAGTTAAGTAGTAATACTAAATTTTATTATCTCTAGTTAAAGCTAATCCACATGCACAAAACACTCCATAAACAACTCTGCCCTTTAACTGATTGAAGACAAGTAAATGAACTGTGTTAGAGGAAGGTTTCATGTTTGCTTAACTTGGATTTGCATTTACAAAATTTCCACCATATGTGAAACTATCAAAACTGAAAGTAAAAAAATCAATAGAGCCTTTGCTGCTTTATAAGCTAGTATGTTTCTGCACATAGATCAACAGAGATGACAAAGGTTGAAAGGCAATCTAAAACTTCATGAGCTACCTATAATAAAGGGAAAGAGAGCTAGTTGAATTAAGCCTCAGAATCTGGGTTTTACATTGTCTTCAGTTTAAAGCCTTGTATTGGAAAAGATGTTAAATCTGAACTCAGAAAGGTGCTTAGCTGCCACACATCCAGCCTGCCTGCTGTGTGCTGAGGTGGGGTCAGGGCTGGGCAGCCCCCCATTCACTGTGTCTTTCCTGATTGCACTTGAGGCTTGGGCAAAAACATGATTTGGTTATAAATAGCTTTGGAAGTAGTCGAGCCATTAACGGGTTCACTATGAGAGTTCCAAGTCCTGTGTTTTCCAGGAACATTCGTTATTTTCTTTAGGAGCTGCTACAGGCAAGATGCCTACAGTGTAACAGAGGCTCCGTCCTGTAAAGGAATCCACAAAGACCTCATTTCTCCCACAAGGCACGAAGCATCTGCAAGTGCTTCAGTTTTCCCTAGTAATGCTGCTTAGGCACATCATACTAATAACACATTTGCTTGCATATTTCCCATATTTGCTCACATTTTTTGTATTTTAGGATTTATGCTGGTTAGGGCCATTGATATTCATCCCCCAGATATATGAAATTCTCCTGAGGACCCCAACGAGGGTGCTCAAAGGTGATTTCTTTGCAGACATGAGTTCAATGGACAATAGTGACCCCAATGGCTTTCACTTGATAAGTGGCCAAGTGAGGTAAAAAATGCCTGGGTCTTCCCTTTAATATGATTTTTTTTACTATTAGCTTAAACTACGTATATTTTAAACAATAAAAGGAGACTGTAGCACAGCATGGAGGGGTTGTTTCTATTCTGAAGAGAAGATTGAGCCAGTTTTCTGTATTCAAAGTGATTGCTTGGTCATCACAGTCCAGTGGAACTTTTAAGGATGTAAATTGCAGTCAGTACAGAAACTTCTATTAAGGCTGTAAGGCTTCAGGAGATATGTAAGATTTCAGTCTGTGTTTTTTGGGGGTTTTTTTACCCTTTTTTTTGTTTTTTGGTAATTTGTCTTGGCTAATTCAGGAGTCTCCCTGCTGAGCAGGCTGGCTGTTGTAAATCCCATTCACCGTGTAATATATGTGTGAGGAAGGAAGTTGAATGATCTATGCCTCAAAAAACGGCAGAGAGAATTTCAGAATGCATTACAAGAAGACTGGAAGTTTTTCCAAGATTACTTAGCCTTAAAGCTGAAACTGCTTTCAATAGTTTGGAAATTAGTTCTGAGTAAGTACAAACTAGGAGACACTTACTATAAAAATCCATTCCTCCAAAATGACACAAAATCTTAATCCTCTCAGAAGTTTAGAACTTTTCAGGCAAAAAAGAAAAAGACAAAAATTGGGATCAAGATCCATCTGTGTTTTTTTAACTTGAGTCATCACCAACAGGTGGTAAATACTCTGTAGAAATCACTCAGCTGAGTTGCTCAAGTTTATGGGGTTCTAAGAAGGCACCTACTCTTAGTTCTAACCTTACACTCTTTGTCAGAACCTCAGTTCCCACTGAAGGTTCTGACAGGTACCAGCACGCAGGCTTGTGTGTAATTATGCAGTACCTGATATGTAAATATTGGTAATAATTGTCTTCCTTTTTATTTCTTCTGAAATAGGATTTAGTCCTAACACAAGACTGCCTACCTGTGTAAAACTTTATAGGTTGTTGCAAAAATAGCTAGCAGCAAGCTGGTATTGACTGTCACTTCCTGTAGGACTTGAATTGACATCTACTATTTCAGATACACATCAGTTTAGAAATATTCTACATGCCATTTCCCAATGACTCCTGCTGTAGAGCAGACATGAGATGAATGCAAAAACAGTCCATCATATAGACTCATGTTCCCACTTAATCTTCATGCGGGGAAAATTATTCTTCCATTTCATCAAAGTTTTATTAGATTTTCCTGAAAAAGCTGGCAGAAGAATATAATTCTTCAGAGACTAACAAGTTAGTTAGCGTGTGCTGTTTCCCCAGTACTGGCATTGACATTGTCATTTCTGTAAGTATATCTTGTTTTCAGAGGAGTGAGTTACTATTTTTAGAATTGATCTCATACCTTCCTTCATTTCTCCCCCAGCTCACTAGGTGCAAGTGAGTATGTGATTGGAAAATGATCTATTTGCCCAGAAGAGACCTCTCCCGAGTTAAGCTCCTTATTTTGTTCATTATTATTTTAGATGAGATAGACAATATTTACTGTTCATGCAAATGTGTCATCTACTGAGTCTAGTAAGACCACTTGTGCTATTGCTTAATAAAATTATTGGATTGCGAGTAATGTCTCTGTGTCTTATGATAAAATTTCCATCATACTGCTGACAGGCAAAAAACAGAAGGCTCCCTTTGCTGAGGTGCTGTCTGTCCTATTGAACTTTTGCAAGCCTTGATCAATGAATGAATGTACCTAGTAGGCAGAAAATTGCAGCATGGTGAGCAGAGCAAAGAGAAAGCACTAGGACAGCTGTGCTGAAGCCTAGCACCCAATATGTCAAGAATTACAGATTATATTGAATAAAATTTATTTTGGTTTTGGGCATATGCTGCTGCATCAGACTACAATGCTATTATTTTGTAATAGACATACAGAGCTTGCCAATGCAGTTTTAGAATAGCCAAGTGGAATGTAAAGATTTGAAGCTGAAAGGGAAGGCTGAGGGGTGCAATAACAAATGACAGCACAGTGATGGTGTGCTGAGTTGGTGACAAACTGAATCAAAAGGGCTGTATGTCTGCACTGTTGCTGATGCTGATCCCTCGCGGACATATATTAATTATTCACAGATTAGCAATATATTTTGCAATTTTTAAGAAATAGGATAACCCTGTGTTTTGCACTATTGCCATTCAGTAAGTAATGTGTCTGTGGCACATGCAATATTTAATGCATGTGGAAAAAAAATGAGTGAAATTTATTTGTTGAGGTGCTAGAAAACTCAAAGGACTTACTCAGAAAATTTGTAAGAAGCCTATGTCTGTGGACATGGGCCTGCACAGGAGGGGATTGGGCCAGAAAAACCTGAGAACCTATTAAAGCAGATGAAATTGCTGTTGTCTAGTTGAATTGCAATTTCAATGACTCTATGATCACATCTTTGTCTATGTGCATGGACTCATTTACATTTTAAATTATGGATTTATTTAATAATTGATAACAATGCCAAAATATCCTATAGCATTGATATGTAAATACTTCATGCATTTTCTTGTGACTCCTCCCAGATAAAGCCAGTAGCATGAAGAATAAGGGAGCTGGAGAGAGAACAAGATCCAAATTCCAGATTCTGGAAGAAGCCAATAGCTCAATGTGAACCAAATGAAGGTGCCTTCCACTGCCTTCCCAAGTCAGTTCAACACAGTTCTGTGCTTTTGTCTCACCCTTATCTGACCTGACAGCCAGTTACACAGATTGAGTATGCAATTTTTCTAGCAACGATGAGGTGCCATAAATTTTAATTTTAGGGGATGCAAACACTTTCAAACCAAGATCTGAAGTAAAATAGAGCTGACTCAGCAGTGGTGCAGAGGTAGTAATTTCTGCTGGGGGGGGCTGGCAGTGGGCACCTGGTAGCTGGAGCATCTTAAGCTGGATCATCACTCACCAAACAGAATGGTTGTAACAGTGTTAGGTGCCCATTCTGTGTACGATATTTTCCAGACTCTTGTGTATGCCGAGTTGCCACTATTGATGTTATTCCAGAATTTGGCCCAAGAATCATGGCATAAGGGCAGATGTTTGGATCGCAATACACAAATTGCCTGCTTGCTGCAGAGGGTTATGATAGCAGTTTTGTTTCTTGCTTTTTTATTATTTGCCTTAATTTCTTTTCTTCTGGTCTTGTAAGCAGAAAAAAAAATGTGGAAGTTTCACCATGAATATACTGTTTTCTACATGAGGAAGTTAAATACTTATTTCCAGTTCAAATAAACCCCACTTTGCCTTACCTTCCAATGATTTGGTGTTCACTAATATGTATTTTTACCCCAGCAATGTTTTTTTACGAAATAATTTATCTGAAACAGATTTAAGCATAAAACATGAAAAAAGGAAACAGAGTTAAACTTTTAAACCAATCAATTTTATTCTGAACACAACAATTGCTTGTGCTGTCAGCAGAAATAAGGTGTACTGCTGTTGGAAACTTGTAAAAAGTCAAATGTGTTCCTGTAAAATGCTTTGTCAACTGCAAGTAAACCAGACCACACATTTCAAGAACCAAGCATCTCCTTGTGACTATAAGGTTTGTGTCCTAAACACCTGCTCAGAAGTGCTTACAAGAATGTGAACTGAACAAAGAGAAGGAAATGCTGTATTCCTATATGGCAAAGAAATCCTGCTTATTGACCTTCTGAACTGCCTCAGCCAGAATACACAGGGTTCAGTTGTTTATATCATGGGGAGCCAAGAGGTGCCTATATCCAAATGTTGAACTAAGATTAATATGGGTGTCTTTGTGGTTATTACACCTCAATAAAACAATCCTTATATCAGTACAAGTTGTATTACAATTAAGTCTTAATGACAGACACGACCCAGCTTTTTATTGAAAAAATACTTTCTGCGAACCTTTCAAGGGAAGTGAAGACAGGAGGAGGAATAATTTTTTGTCTGCTCAATTTATTCTATTTTAATCTAGAGCCAGTTAAATAAACTAATTTTTAAAAAATCTACCTTTAAAAAACATACATTTCAAAAGAGAGGTAAAATTGTAATGCATCCCTCATGTAACAGTCTGTAACAGTATCAGTTTGATGGGTAGTTTGCTTTTATTGGCACCTTCTTCTGAAAAAAACAAAACAAATGAAAATCTCAAAGCTGTAAACCTTCACAATCCAGTCCTAAGAATGAGATGGCAGTGCTGTTTACTGGGATAAATGAGGTGCTACTAACAAAATTTCAACACCAAATGTTAATATCATCATCAGTATCTCTTGAAAGAGATGTGGCTGCCTAAAAGCAACTTAATTTTAAACGCTGAGACAAGTCAATCAGTACACACCTAAAAATATGCATTGAGGGATGCAGTTTGCATACATTACAGGTTAGTTTTTTCTTTCTTACCTGTGGAATCTTGAATTTTTTTGTTTGCTTATTCAGGAACATAGGCACAGGTGCACTACTTTGTAGGGTATGGATCTGCTTGCTGCTGGTTACTGGGTAGAGAAAAAGAGTTTCTAGGGGAAGTACAGGACATGGAGAAATAGCTTTCTACTCAAAATTCTGTTCTTCCTGTCCTAGTGTTAAAACGTCTTTCTCACAAAACTGTTTGTCTGGGGATAAGGGGATGTTGATGATCTGAAAACGTAAATGTCAGCTCAGCCAATGTCCATTGACTGTGGCCTGAAAGTTTAGAAGGTGGGCCCATTTCCTGTTTTTACATTTTGCAGTATCAGAACTGATAGCCTGTATCATTTAAAGTGACAAAGAGCACAGCGGAAAGCAGAATACTGAGACGTCAGTAAAGCCATCTCAGTGCTTTTGGGAACACTATCCTGGATCACAACTAAACTGATGTTTCTGACCAAATGCCAACAATTTTGGCAAGGCTGTATGAACGAAAAAAAAATCTAAGGAATTTCACCTTTTTTTTTTTTTTTTTAAATTAAAATGTCTTTTATGAGCTCCAAGTTTATTTTTGTGTTTCATGGAATTCAGTGTCAATGGTGCAGGGAGGAACCCACTTTCACTTGACACACTTTGTTACACCTTGTGCTGTGCATATGCTCTGATTAGATTTATTATGTAAATATCCACATAGGCTGGTAGAGAAGGTATATCTGCTCATGATCACAGGGTAAATTAAGAAAAGTATTATTTCCTAGACATGTATTTTGACTATCAACCTCAGAAAGAAAATAAGTCTGGTTCTTTTAAGTCCCATAGAAGGATATGATTTGTGGATGATAGTATAGTTACCCATTGACTCCTAGAAAGAAATACAGCAAACCTGATTTTAGATGTGATTTAGAACAAAATGGATACAGGAAAGTTGCGGTTTTATCAAGGGCATTGGTCTCAAAACTTTTCTGAACAGTTGTTTGGAAAGGCTGTCACTAGCTAGGCCAAATAATTCATACTGCAGCAAAATATCAGTGAAGAAAAATAGTTGGTGACAAAATACCGTATCACGGAATCATAGAATAGTTTGGATTGGAAGAGACCTTTAAAGGTCATCTAGTCCAACCCCTCTGCAAAGAACAAGGACATCTTCAACTGGACGAAGTTGCTCAGGGCCCCATTGAACCTGATCTTGACTCTTTCCAGGGATGGGGCAACTACCCCATCTCTGGGCAACCTGTTCCAGTATTTCACCATCCTCATTGTAAAAGACTTCTTCCTTATATCTAGTCTGAATCTTTAAGTTTACTGCTCATCCCTCTTTCTTATAAGCCCCCTTTAAGTACTGAAGGACCACAATAAGGCTTCTCTGGAGCCTTCTCTTCTCCATGATTAACAAACCCAGCTGTCTCAGCCTGGCCTCATCGGAGAGGTGCTCCAGCCCTTTGATCATCTCCATGACCCACTCCAACAAGGTCTATGTCTTTCCTGCACCAAAGACTGCAGATCTGGATGCAGCATTCCACATGGGGTCTCACGAGAGTGGAGCAAAGGACCTGCTGGCCACGCTGCTTCTGATGCAGCCCAGGATACTGGTGGTACTCTGGACTGGGAGCACACACGGCCAGCTCATATCCATGAGGTAGCTGTTCTAGGTCTTCCTCCAGTTCTTTCATCTGTGCCATGTGTGTACACACACCTGTGTCTCTTCCTGAAGAAGCAGTATGGAATAAGCAGGCTCATCTGAAATGATCATTGGGTAGACCATGCCTCAGCTGTGAAAGAGGTTACGTTAAAGATTTGCACCCCTGGGTCAGGGACTGCCTTGCCTACTTTCTGCCCAAATTCCTCCACCACTGAGATTTCTTTGGTACAGAAATTGACACTAAAACTAATATGTTGCATCACATTTTTAAGAAATTTAAAATTTGCTTCTGGGAAAGACTTTTGTTTCCTCTGTTGTCTAAAACTGCAAGATCTGCATGAGACATTTGCTTTATCTGCACAATTAAAGGGAATAGCATGTACTGTTTTCCAGATACATAAGCAGGAAAATACTTATCTTCAATAGCTTGCAGTTGATACGGCTAAAGAGGACAAAACATAATAAGGATACTACAAGATTTTGATTCTGTTTATTTTTATTTTCCATTGTTTTTTTTAAATCTTATCTTTTCTGATTTAGCTTTGTGGCCTTTCAGTAGTTTTCTGAAAAACTTCCATAAATAAAAGATTTTTGCTGGTCAGTCTGCTGCTTTAGGGTACTATATGAGCTGAACCAAAGCCATCTTTCTCTTTGAATTCTGCTTTCCTCTAAGTATAAAAATTCAATCCTCTTCTAAGTAGTATGTGTATTAAAAAGTGTCTGGATGTACATATAGGGCCACATGTGTGTACAGCTTTTATAGGACTGTATTTTTCATTTTTTCTCATTTCAAGTTTTCAAACTTTTTGACAGCAGCTATAAGAGGTGTGGTATTTTAGCTATAGTCCCTCGGTTTGCATCTGATTTCATAAGTGCTTATCAGAACAATCTGAGAGTTTTAGATTAATCTTCATCTTCAAGACTTAAAAATATATGCCCTATATTGTGATATGTTTTTAAAAGAAGAAATAGTCAGAGAAACAGGTGGGCAAAATTTTTTATGTTATGATCAGTGAGATAGGTACCAGATTTATGCTCATTGACCTTGTTGCTGTCTAGAGGCTTTCTTATATACACCCTCATTGATGGCAGTAGAAGTTCAATCGACACAGAGAACCAGGGCGGTGTGCGGGTCTAGTTACTGCAGCACTGTGCGTGTATGTGACAATGAGCATTTTGTAGCTGACAGCAAAACAACAAAGACAATAGGCATCAAAATTCAAAGGTCTAAAAAATAACAGGCATCTCAGTTTTTAGTAACTGCTGTAGCCAGTAATCACAGTGAGCATATTTTGATTTAAACTTTCCTCAGCCAATATCTTCCTGAAGAAGCAGAGGGCTTGGCTACCCATCCACCTTCTGCTTGGCAGCAGTGCCAGGGACAGACTGACCCATGCTCCAGGGGAGGCGCTTGAGGGCAGTCCTGGCTGTGCTGCAGCCATCTCTCCCCGTGCAGCAGTGCCGGTGTCTCTTCAGCTGGATCTGCTGGGAGACTCTTCCCTTCTACATTGTAAAAGTAGCTCTGCTGAAAAGACAGTGAGGTCTCAGGGCATATTAGTTTCACTTATGATATCTGTTAAGAAAGTCCATCCCTGTTGCTGCCTTTCATCTGGCTTGAGTCCCATGAAGCATTTTCCTTCTTGGAAGACTAAGATTCAGCTCAGCTTCAACTCAGAAAATCAAGCCCAGGCATATATTTTACAGTCCATAAGTAGTTGTCGTGGATGGAAGAAAATGTAGGCTAGTCATCCAAATAAGAGGCAGTGTTACAGCTTTTGCAGCCATGTAATCAAAAATATTCTTTCTTTTTTGCACTGAGCCACTTGCAGTCTGTAATACACCGAGAAGAGATTTTATGTTTCCTTTTTCCCCCTTGGTTTCCAGCAAGGAAAACAAGCGCTGTGCTTCAGCAAGTGAATCCACCCATGCTTGTGATACACATACAGGCTGTGTGTGAGAATTATACCAATAATTACTGTTTAGAAGTGCTCTGCATGCAGATGCCACAATAGGGCATTGAGAATGTATCTCATGGTTGTGGGAAACACAATAGGAATCTTTCTGTGAGTGAAATAATTATATTTTAGCCACTTTGGAACCAAATAATCTAGCTAGCTCTAAGTCTTTATTCACGTGTAAAAAGATCATTTATGCATTGTAATGCACCCTTGTTCAAATAATTGTGCTGGAATACTCTATGAAAGTTTTTGAACAGCTCTGTAATAGCCATACTGTTGGATGACAGCAGTATCATTAGTAACCTACATAAGTATTTCTAACCATGCCCAAATTCATCTTTTATTTCTTTGTAATTTATCACAGTGTTTTCACCTTCTATATATTTCAAGAGAAATTAGCTGTACTTGAAATGCTTCCCCAGCCCAAGCAGCTCCATGCATAGGTTAGATGATCCTGTGTTGGTGTGGGAGGGAAGTGACACCACGAGCTGTTCAAGGCCCACATCTGCAGGAGAGTGCTGGAAGACGAAGTGGTTCAGAGGAGAGCCACAACATGGGGAAGATTGCTGTTCAAGGTCTATTTGTCTGGAGAGGCACAGTGCTGGGTAAGGCAACCGGAGCAGCTCTCAAAGATCTTTCATGCCCATTTGAAATACTTTCAATGAGATCCTTTAGCAAAGGTTCTTAAAACTTTTAAGCATAAAAATCCTCTCATAAACACTAACTGAATAAAAGAGAAGATATATATACTTCTCCAGGAGTAGAAATTGATAGAAATATCCCTAAATGCTTATCTTGTCTTTATATGGTGTCTGTCTCCAAGTATCCTCCTACAATGACTCATTATCTGTCTGATCTGCTGTGGCTGTTTTAGTGGTCATAAATAACCAAACAACGTTGCTTCTAGTGCCCGCATGAGCTCAAGTATCTTGAAACAGGAACATCATCAAAAATATCCCCCAGTGAAAGTCTGAATGAGCTTGGCCTCTTTAATTTAACAAACAAACAAAGAAACAAATGAGACTTGACTTGATAGAATGCAGGATAACTTCAGCATATTGAAGGACTTCATTGTAGTCGAGAAGGGCATGACAATAAGTGCAGAGGGCATGTGCATATTCCCATCAGGCACACAAATTTATAAAAGGAAGCATGATTAGCTGCTGGAGTAAACTTACCAGGAAAGAGATGAATCGTCAGTCCCTTGATGTTTACAGGTTGAGACTGAATGCCTTTCAAGATGATATGCCTAAAGCAGTCATACATTATGCTGTAGTCTAATTTATGTTACCAGTTTAATATGAGTAAATAAGGTAAATGGGTGAAATAAACCCGTGACATTGAGAATAATCCAATTGTTCCTTAGGACATTAAGTATCTGGAAAAATGGAGTAATCTCAAAGTCTCTGACTAAAACATTAACAAAATGAAGCAATGTTGCAAGTGCCATAAGGACATTTTCAAGTGGGCTGCAGAGTTTTTAGTATGTACATGAGTAATTTTCTCACCTTTTATTTTGGTCAAGGTTTTGTGGAAAAGATACACTGCATTTCTGAAGGTAGTGTAGCCATCCCAAAATGAGTTGCATGTATGTGCTGTAGCACCTTTCACAGGTGCATAGGTATAGTATCCAAATGGCAGACATGGCTTGAATTTGATTGCATTTGTTGTGAGGATCAACTTCGTCCTAACTTTTTTAGAAGAATTTAGTTGTAGAACGATTTAAAAAATAGATATTTATAGATAAAACACTAGTATTTATATAGATAAAATAGATTTAAAAAATAGGATATTCCTTAGTCAAAAAGGCTTAGCACCTTTTGTTTGGAAAATCAACCCTCTTGTCCTTCTAGAAGCTAATAGAAAGTATTTTCAAATGGTAATAGTATTCAAGGCAGAAATCCAGAGCATTCTATTTCCTGACTGAGAATATAATTTAGGAGTTGTAATATATTCCCTAATTAAAAATATCATGCACAGCAGTGATTTTATCATTCATTTATTATCTGGACCGTTGAACTAATCTGAAGAAAGGCAGCATTCTCAGGTGCACAAGTGAAGAGGTTCCCTTTCTATTTTAACAAACAAATAATTTGTTTTCTAACAAAAGGGACAATATTTTTTTGTTTGAAAAATAAGGACTTGCTATAACTTGCTACAAAATTATTGTGAGACTTTAGTGTTGTATAAATAAAAATAATAACCCAGGCTGGGTTTTGGGGTCCCTGCAGTCTTCCCAAAAGCGTGGTGCGTGTCCGGTGGTGCCGTGACGTGTTCGGCGGTGCACACACACACACACACACACACGCGGACTTAGTTGAGGCAAAGAGTCGGAGGGGTTCTCCTTATGTGTTCCACAAAGTAAGTTTATTCCATGAATCGTCAGGGCAGGAGAGAACCCAGAACAATGGAGGGTTTAGGGTTTTATCCCAGGGGCAGTGGAGGCGGAGAGACAACAGGGACCAATGGGTTGAGGGTCAGGGGGCGGAGAGAAGGCGGGGTAATACAACTTTAATTAATAGGGGCAAACAAGGGGAGGAGCAGGGTACAGGAATAAATGAGGTGCCTGAGTAAGGGAGAACACTCTAGAACTGAACCTTATAAGGGAAAAAGGAGTAACTCCTAAGTAAGGAGGCTGCTCAGTCACTCCTGTGGCTGGCTCCAACACTGCAGCATTCTCTGCTGCAGGCTCAGCCACCTCTACACTTTAGCTAAATAAAGGTTATATTTCTTGTCTAAAGGAACATTAAGGATTACTTTTGTGACCTTTATGTTTTGTGGTGTATGGGTAATACTTCATAAATGTAAATAAATAGGAGATTGAGAAGCAAAAGAAAAAGGAGATTGGAAAATAAATAAAATGTGTAAAATCTTACAATTCTTAACTGTGAGACTACAGCTAATTTGCAACAATTTGAAAGAAACTGGAAGGCATAAAGCTTAAAAATCAGAAGCAGCTGCTCTATAGTTATTTTCTGTTGCACCGAGCCTACAAGTACAGACTTTTAGCTCACAGGTATTGTAAATTTTTGTGCATGTCAGTGACAAGTGGAGTCAAGCTGTTACAGATTCAGGCTGCAGAGATTTTGTTGTGAAGCAGTAGACCCAGGTGGTGTCTGCAGGTCCCCAATTCAGTCCCAAAGGCATAAATTGACACAGTCTTCTAAATGACAGAATATACTGGTGAATACTATACATATAGAATATATAGTGTTTAAAATCCACTATACACTTTATAACAATTTGTCCTCTTTTTCAATTGTATTATGGGTTTGGTGCAGGATGTTAGTTGGTTCTCTCCTTAAGCATCTATGCATACAAATGCTACTGCTTTTGCTCTTCTGAACTTTCAGATGTTATCTATATTTCAATAACACTAAAGAACAAATGTTTATTTCTTCTAAATTTTGTTAACACCTGCTTTACATTTTTCAGCCTTCAACCAGATTATGGCTTTTGAATTTTTGTGGCTTTTTGACTATATCTCTTTTAAATCTTTCTTACCTCTGCTCTCCAGAACTATGAAAACAAGAAGTCGAAAATCTCTTTACATGATACAAAAATGCAGTCCATTTTTAGTTTCTTAGCAAATTGGTGTAGAGTAGTACTGGACATTCAGGACAAATAGTTTGGAAAACTAAAGTCTGAACTTTAGAACTGAGCAATGCTGCAGTTACGACTGAGTGGTCACTTTTCCTTTTTAGATTTCCAGATGCTGAAGCTCCTTTACTGGAAATAAAATAAAACATCAAGCATGTACATGTTCTCTGCCCTCTTTCTTTTGGAAAATCACATTATTTGTATTGCAAAAATTTCTGCTCGGTTCATTTTACTGTGTTTTTGTTGTGCCATGGGTAATATTTTTTACTGTATGCTACTACTTCATTGGTCTACACTTCAAAAATAAATATTATTTTTATAATATAACCAAATTAATAATAATGTATATGTAGCTGAGTTCTAATCCTGATTTTGTCTATCTGAAACCAATTCAAGTTCCAAACTAATTCTTCCAGACTAATTGTTTGACTCAAAGGTAAACTCAGTGTTCCACTCTGCTGACAAAACTTGCTTATTTGTCTTAAAATTCTGAGCTGTTATACTTCAATAGTTCTCTTTTACACCACAGAATATATCTGGAGTATTACACAGCATTTCTAAATTTTCCATATCACACAACACAGAAACTACATTGCCTTTTTATTTGCTGAATGCTGTCTCACAAAGAAGTAATATGAGACAGAGACAAGATAGCCTGGAGCCCAGTATATGGCTATGGCCTGTAAGTACTTTGGTTTCTCTCAGCATGGGTTTGATAATTCACATATTGATTGGTGTTCACATATCTCATCACTTTGCCATTAGGAATCCAGTTACTCCATTCAAGCACAATTTTAGGAAGATTATCTCACTACATTTTTGGTTGGCATGGGTTACTTTTCCTTTCCTTAAAACAAAAAATAAGCCCATGGGTACCGGAGTAGAAATGCTGATTGTAAAAGGTTACACAGATACATGTGTACCGAAACTTTATACAGTTTGTGTGCTAATAAAATTAAATAAGAAACTTGTGTACATATCTATTAAATCCATTACTATATACAGCTTTACCTTCAGAGAAAACCAGATTAAGCCATTTGTTGTCTAACACTAGGTCATAAACAGCAATTTTTCCCCTTCATGATAAAGCAACTTAATCCGTTAATCCTTATGAAAAATGTAAATGTTTATAGTAGTCAATTAGAACAAGGCTTTATTGTGCTCTTGTTCTCTTTCTCCTTCAATATACACCTAAATATTATTTAATAAATTTTGTCTTTTACATTTTTTCTTTCTGCACTGTAACTTCACTGCTTGAAAATCCAGATGTATGTTCTAATTGATACTAGGGAAAACCAAGTTTTATTTTGGCTGTAAATTTTAAGCAAGTGTTATTACTTTCAGATCTGAATTTCTGTGTATTTTGGATTTTTTAAATGAAATAGAAAAACATTATTGATTGAAGGTTTGGTGTTATTCCTTACCCTAGCAGCCAAAATACACACAATAATTGCAATGGCATCTGCATTAAGCTCCCCAAAATGCAGAACTGTGGTGGAAACTAATACCTCAGTGTGGTGAAGTGAAAAATTCTTGCGTAATTCTTATTAAACCAAATGAAGCCAAGGAGAATCATCTCAAAGTGGTTTAAGATGACGTATTCTTTTATATAAAGTGAAAATGGAGGGAGGCATATCTGCAAGTACTTTGGAGGAGATGTTTAAGATCTAAAACAATCTTGTTAATTGGTGATTTGGTCTGAAAAGCAGGATGCAGTTCAAGCAGGACAAATGCAAATCATTGCACTTCAGTAAGAATAATCAGCTGAGCAATGAAAGATAGAAACTGGCTAGCTAGGCAAAAGTTGCAGTAAAAAAAATTGAGATGCTTTACTGAAAGGAACACCAGTTGTCAAATTCATATTGCTGTAGGGGGAAAAAAACCCAACCAAACCCAGCATCTGGTATCCCGGTTTGGTTATTGCACTTAAAATAAAATACTGGCCAGCTGAAGAGATTGCAGAGAAAAGCAGGGAGAATGATCCGTGTTCTAGAAAACATGACCTGAGGAGGAAGGAGATAATCTGTTTCCTTCATCCAGTGAGAGGAAGGAGCGGGCTAACGTTGGAACAAGGGATTTACAGACATTAAGAAATATTTTCAAAGATCTGGGACAGACTGAAGAGAGCTGATGTGGAGTATTCAACAATAGATGTTTTTATGAATGGGCTACACAAAAGCCTGAGAGGGTGATTTTGGTACAGTTGATTCTGACTTAGGAGTTGATTCTGACTTGACAGACAAAGATCTTATGAGATATTTCCAGTTCTATTTTGTATGGTTAGTAAATGGGGGTATTCCAGCATAGAATTACATAAAAGAGTAATCTTAAAAAACAGAAGCAAAGAAAACCTGCTACTTCAAATTATTCACACTTTTTAGTTTAGGAAGTTTTAATTTTTTTTTTTTTTAATTATGAGACTCCTTGAATACCTTCACCTTTCATACAATCTAATTCATCTTATGCTTTGCCAGTTAAACTGACATAAAATATTACCACAGGTCTTTCCTGCACATCTGCTTCTGCATGATATGAACTACCCAAAGAAATCTATAAAGGCCTTACTTTATCTTTCCCTGCATCTCTGCTTAAAACTTACCATTGCTCTGAAACTTACCCAGTCTTCAGTAAGTTACGTCCTTGAATTTTGTTGGAAAAATTGTTATTTTATTGTTTCATGGAGAGAAACCTTCCCCTCCTCCCCACTTTCTACATTTATTACTTGCAGCACAACAATATGTCTTTAGATGTATCAAGAATCTGAAAAATCTCTCAAAATACTTTCTCAGGCCAAATGCCAATGTTCTGGCAGGAATGCCCACTAGCTTTTATCAATATTGCTATAAAATCCAAGTCTCAGTTTGCTGGAGTTTGTTTTTGTCAGCTGATTTATGTTTCCAGTCAAAATGTATTGAAAGCATAAAATGGAGCTGAATGGCCTTCAAAAAAAACTGGAGTACAAATTGAAACGCTGAACATAGGAAAACGTTTCTAATCTTACAGTCTCTTTCAGACTGCATTATTTCTACATTTTATTCTTTGACCATGTTTTTAACCTTCTTAGATTTTTTTGCCACTTTAGGAAGAAAACTGTTTCCTTTAAAAGATTACCTTGGGAAATTACATTTTCATATACTGTACTACAATGTACTCAAATAGTGCTTAGATCTAAGATTGTCTATAATTTACTGTTTCTGAAAATTCTAGGGAAATTAAACAAATGAAGGAAATTTCCATTCATCAACCTCTCTGATTCAGCACTGGTGTCTAAATAAACCCTCTCTGGTTCTTTACCCTACTCTGTTCTCCCAAGGTCACTGTAGTTCTTCTTTCCTTATGCTGCACCCCGACATCTTTGAAACCGGAGTTGCAGCCCAGTTCTGTGTCTGCCATTCAAAGCCACACCCACCTCATATTTTCCGTATTTTGTACATCCTCTGTGTCCCCATGTGCTCAGGCAGGAAAAGGAGGTCCTAGAACCAAGTCCATGAACGGGCTCTCAGGCCTCTCAGCATTTTTCATGCTTCCTCTTTTCTTCACGTATTTTGTCCCAGGTCCAGCTTCTACTCATCTATGATAAATCCAGACAGAGGAATTATACTTATCTGGTAAGCCTATATAGAACACGAGTTTTAGAAGCATATTTCTGGAAAAAAAAGTTGGAGAGGAATAATGCAAAAAATGGGTCACACGGTTGCTGATGCAGATTAGGACTTCCGTGCTATATCACACATGCTTAATATCTTTAGCTGGAAGCCAAAAATGTTTTGCTTCCCAAGCCAGTGGGACTATGGTATCAAGGAAAGAAAGGGAGAGGAACCTTTTTATAACACAGTTCCTTTTTTATGGACATCATGAATAAAAACGTTCCACAGACTGAATTTCTCATTCATGGCCTCTGTTTTCCACAGATGGATGAAAAGTGGATAATTATAAGTGAGGAAGACAGAAGTCCTGGTGCTGTAAGAACCATTGCTGTGAGTCATGAACCTGGAGCAAATTTCTTTACGACAACTTTGTATATCTTACTCTGTCTGTGAAGTTATTCATTCCACAGCAGTAATCAGCAGTACATTGGGTCAGCCATGTTCCAAATATATTCTTTCCTAGTACAGAAGAAGATAATGTCAGCATGGACATACCTTTCTTTGACTTTGGAGACTGCTTTAACTGGTAATAAATATTGGACTTCCTTTTCAGACATACTGAAAGAATGAGAGATTGGAGAATGCTTTTGATAGAGCATCAAGCTTTACTTACTCAGTAAGTTCTTTCTGTAAAAGGGAATTAATCAGCAGGCACATTATCACAAGCAATCTTTCCCCTTTGGCTACCTAAGTGTAATTTACCAGCTGGTTGAAAACTTGATCATCTGCTAGAAATTTATTTGGTTTTAAGTTGTTGGGGTTTTTTAATTTTTTTTTTTAACAGACTGACATATTTCTTTCCACGGTCACAGATATTGAACTAGATTTTTGTGGCATGTACCCAAGTTCAAAAAATATCCAATGAAGTGCCCATAAAATACATTTTTCTCCTCTACTGGAAAAGGACCTACTGCTCTCAGTTTGCAATCTATTTATAGTTTTATCTCCAAGCTTGTCTGAATCGAAAGCCTCACCCTGGCTTCTGGTCCCATGTATTGGCTTTGTGTGGCAAGATTTTGCTAGCAGGGGATCTACAGGAGTGGCTTCTGTGAGAAGTTGGTACCTCTGTATCTGGTGGAGCCAATTCCAGCTGGCTCCAAGATGGACCCACTGCTGGCCAAGGCCAAGCCCAGCAGTCCCAGTGCTAGCACCTCTGGAACAATGTATTCAAGAAGGGGGGGAAGAAGTTGTGTGACAGCACAGCAGACACAGCAGAGTGAGAATATGTGACAGCAGCTCTGTCACAGCAAGGTTAGTGCAGGAGAGGGAGGAGGTCCTCCAGGAGCAGGGATTCCCCTGCAACCCATGGTGCAGACCATGGTGAGGCAGCTTTGCCCCTGCAGCCCACAGATGCCCATGGTGGAGCAGAGACCCACAGGCAGCCCATGGAGGACCCCACAGTGGAGCAGGTGGGTGCCTGAAGGAGGCTGTGAGCCCATGGAAAGTCTGTGCTGTAGCAGGTTTGCTCACAGGACTTGCAACCCCACGGAGGACCCATGTTAGAGTAGTCGATGCCAAAGGATTGAAGCCCTTGGGGAAGTTTGTGGAGGATGGTCTCCTGTGGGAAGGACCACGTGTTGAAGACGGAGAAGTGTGAGGAGTCCTGCCCCTGAGGAGGAAGGAGCAACAGGGATGTGTGATGAACTGACTGCAGCTTCCACTCCCTGCCCCCCTGCACTGCGGGGGGAAAGGAGTTAGAAAATGTGGGAGTGAAGTTAAGCCCGGTAAGAAGGAAGGAGTGGGGGGCGGAGGTGTTTTAAAATTTAGTTTTCATTTCTCATTTCTCTACTCTGATTTTGATTAGTGATAAATTAAACTTACTTCCCTAAGTTGTCTGTTTTGCCCATGGTGGTAACTGCTGAGTGATCTCTCCCTGCACTTATCTCAACCCATGAGCCTTCCATTGTATTTTGTCTCCCCTGTCCAGCTGAGGAGGGGAGTGACAGAGCAGTTTCTATGGGCACCTGGCATCCAGGTGACCCATCACACCCCAAACCCATGAATTTGTTGAGTTTGATTGAAGCATCAGTACAGACTCCATAGTACTAATCAATAGAACAGCTCTCTCAAAGAGATAACAAGTGCTTTTGTTTCACTCTGTTCAATCTATATTATTCGGTTGTAGATTCAAAAATAACTTGCAAGATATAATTTTGCAAGATATAATTTTGGTAAAATCTATATTGAAACAATTTGAAAATCAGAATGTTTGATAATCTTGCTGTTTCTGGTGATATTTTGGAACAAAATGAATCAATACAAAGCAAACTCTAGAGTGCACTGTATTCTTCCACCAAGGATTTTTAAAACCCAAGTGTAATTCCTCACATGCGACACACACATTTCTCACTATGCCCATATATCAAAGTTTTTGAAATTTTTCTCATCATACTTTTATGTTTCTTCCTTTTATTTTCATGTAATTCACTAACACTAGACAAATGACAGTGACAAAGATTATTTCACAAGTGGTACACCTTGCTTCTCTGGCTATTTTCTGTTTTGCTATTTCCCCCATTTTTAGACTCTCAACTGGTCATTGAGAAAGACACATCGAAAAAGCCACACTTTTGAAGTATTTTTTCTCTGTTTAAGAATATATGCATCTTTTTGCTAAGGCAGATCTTGACTGACATTCACTCTTGGCTTATTGGTGTATCTGGAGCAGCAGAAGCTCAACACGACCAGGCAGTTGCAGGGCAGGCACACTTAAGCAACAGTGAACAGTTTGACTTTAGTGTCAAACAGTTCATTGACCATATAACTCAAGAAAGCAAGTGGAATATATGCCTGAATAACCACGGAGTCAAAACTTTGTGAAAATGTAAAATTCACCTTTATTGGGATAAATGTGAAAAGACAGCAAATTTTAGAGTTAAAATAGTTATTTAGAAATAAAATAGTTTCTAGAGATTGCTCTACACACTGCAGTTGAGGAAATTTATTTAGCCTAACTTAGAAAAAAGATTTTAGTTTTTAATTGTGTACTCAAATATTAATTAATCTAATGTATAATTTATAGAAAAAAAGACAGAAGAAAAGGGATAAAATTAAATAGGTTGGAATATGTACATAATATGTTTCTTGTGGAAAGAGGTGAAAAAGGCTGTTTTCCCTATTTTCACTATTGGTGATAGAATAAGATTATCTTAACCATGAAGAAAAATTTAGTCCTGATCTTTGCATTACAATTGGCAAAAAAAAATTTGCAACAATCAAATGATTCAACCAACTTGCTATGTATCAGATTTTTCAATTATAAAACTAGGAAGCTGCAGAATAGCATGAATTCCCTAGTATCCATCTTTCCATGCTGAGCATATATTAAATGGCTAGCTAATCAAAATTGTCTACTCTCTTGTTCTTTAAAGAGGGTGCTTTTAGTTCATCAGCTTATTTTAAGCCTGTAAGTGTACTTGGAAAAATGACTAGAAACCTTTTAGCTAGACTACTTGCATGTTTTACATTACTGTGGATTTGGCAATTGACTTCAATTATTATTCTTGTTACAATTTTCAAGGCAGAGTATAATCTGTTAATGTTACCTGCCTAATGTTACTGGAAGCTCAACTGTATTTTTTTCAGTTTGTTCAGTCACTGGTGAGACATTTCATTATGGTGTCTTTTGTTAGATTCAGACTGAAAATGACTGACATGAAATGGCAGAATGTTTTAATAAAAGATGTTAAGAGCTCATGCTTCTGTTTTTGAAAGTGAGTCCAAAAGTATCACAAAACTTTCTGGATGCTCACTTAGAACTAAAAATTCTATGAGTGCAACAGCCCAAGTCCTAAGGAGCTCAACGCTTCAGGCTTTAACTTGTTCTCAGAGAACTTCTTTCTGTGGGAACCCTGCTGATAAATTGGTTGACTCCTTTGAACTATGGTATGCGTGGAAACTTGTATAAGTTTGTATTTCTGCCAAGTTTCTAGTTCTTCTGTCACAGGGAGGAAAAAAGGGCATTCCTCCCTCCTGTCCCTTTTATGGTAGAAGGCAGTTCATTTTATATAATCAGTTGTTACGTTTTAATCTGAAGAGAAGCAGCAGGAAGTGTGATCAAAAGTTCACATAAAATTGGTTCTTTTCAGATTACAAAAGAGCTCTTCAAAAGGCTTCAAAAGGAAAAAACTTGCAAATGTACTTGTTAATTGTTTGTGGTAGAAATGTATGCCTAATTTCTAATTTTAATATGTGTTACTTTAGCTTCTAACCTTTGCTTCTTATTTCATTTTCTCAGCTAGATTAAAGAGCTCTATAGTACCCAGTTTTTTTCTCTGTGAAGATACTTTCATAGAGTAATCAAGTTATTCCTTTTACTTTTTGTTAAAAGAAACAGCTTGAGGTCTTTAAATCTTTAATTGTAAAATAGACTCTTAGGTATTAAAATTTCATTTGTGTTTTTTTTTTCTCTCAACATATTTCACAATCCTTCAGAATCCATTTTGAGAAAGGAGAGACTATTGAGATCTCTGATGAGCTGAAAAGTCAGATACGCTGCAAGGTCTATCTCAGAGTATATATTAAAATGAAAATATATTTTTTAATATATATGTATGTGTGTGTGTGTGTGTTTGTGTGTCTAGTCAAAGGTTTTTATTAGTCCTTTTTGTGCTGGCATTTCATGGATGACTTGACTTCATGAGCATATTTTCATTGTTGGCCAGAGTACTAGTCCATTCTTTTCTCTGTTTACTCTGTATTTAATTTGTATAGTTTGTTCATAGGTAGGTAAGTGAATTCTGTGTTAGTTAAATTCACACAGTCCATAGGGGCTCTGTCTCTTGTAGCACCGAGGGTGACAGCTCTGGAGGTGACACACCGCAGCTGTGGGGTGCAATGTACACCATTTATCCCTGTGCAGCATTCATTTCCTTAGTTATGTAGACCAGGAGGCTGACATGGCATCTTCTCACTTGTGGTACCAAGTCTTGATGCCAGGGAGGATGGAACTTCTCCAATACTTGATATAAATCTGTGGTTTTTTCATTTTTTGCTTCCACAGGGAGCTTCTTAATCCATAATTTCAATCAATTTTGTCTTTGTGGATTGTTACTGGCAGGTGGTGCAAAAGATCTTAGAGAATCTAAACTTTTATGAGTGCTTCAGTAAAATGACAAAAGCATGAACCTTGGCAGCAAGAAAACTGGATTGCTACTATTCTGGCCCTCAGCAAAGTAATACACAAAAGCACATGGAAACACACAGTAGAATATGAGTTTCAGCTACTCAGTGATCCACATATCATCGATCTGATTTTTAAAGTGCCTCTATATTTTTCATAGTATTCCTAAAATTATGAACAAATTATGAAAACTGTCACTGTGCATAATGTATTCACATCATGACTGTAAATCCTTTAACCATAACACCGCAGTTATCATCTACCTTGTCACATTTACTGTAGTATTTTCAACTTGGGTTGTGATTAAATGTAAGTTCTGGATATGGAGACCTTTTGGATTTATGAAGTGAAAATGTAGCTACTGAAATACTGTATAATTTTTAAAGTTCAGATATTGAGGGTTCTCTGTTTTCTTGCCTTCTGCAGATTTCAGCAATAATATGACATATTTAATAATAGCATTTAATAACTGTCCAATATGCTCCCTGCAGTACTGTGTAGCTCTTTATGAGCCAAGAAAATATAAGGTATTAAGTGAGTGAATCTTTCCTAACTGAATACCATTGCTGTAGGGCTAGCATATTAAAACACATTAAACACATTGAAATTAATGAAGTACTGTCTTTCTGTGTCCAGTGGGTGCTGTATTAAGATTTTGTTTAGGGACATATAGAGGTAGATTTACAGAAACTATAAAAGAACAATCAATTTAGATTACTTAGGATTCAATACCAGATTGATAGCCACAGGCATAATTTCTGTGCTTTTTACTGTGTCAGAAGGACTCTGTGTTCCTGCTAGTTTAATTTCAATATTACAATCTGCTTCCTGATTTTTGGCATAAAGCAGATAAACAGATTTCCTCTAAAGAAATCGGTCTAATTTTGTCAGGACAACATAGGAACTGTAGAACATGTTGCATAACACTAGTATCCGTGCTGATGATACCTGTGGCTGAGCTGTAAGTAGTGTTTCCCTTCACTCCTAAGTGGGCTGAAAAAATAAATATACAAACTTTATACTGAAATTGTGGTGGAAATGCAACAGGTATAGAAGATCCTCGAAAGGAAAGCAGTATTTTTGTCCTTTTTTGTTTGTTACAGTTTTTTTTTTGACATAGAGTGTAAGGCAAAACAGGTTGGAAGGGACCTCAGGAGTTCTGCAGCCCAAATTTATGAAAGGAGGTCAGACAAGGTTGCTCAGGGCTTTACTCTGAGTCAGGTTTTGCACAATCTCCCTGGGAAACCTGCTCCACTTCTGGATGACCTAACAGTGAAAAAGATTTTTTTTATATCCAATTAGATAGGCTTTGGGTGTTGTTTTGTTGTTTCTCATTGTGTGTTACTCCGTAGTAAGTAGTCCGTATGCTTAAAACTGTATTTTTTTTTTTGGGTATTTTTCAGGAAAAGGTAGGTAAGAATACAGTTAGTGTCAGAATTCAGTGGCCTGGGACTTGAGTATATAAGACACTCTTCTGCTAATCTTTCTGTTTAAATGTCACAAGTCTGCTGAGTAATCAGATTTCCCATTGCAGAAATAGCAGAAGTAAAGCCCTTAGTCTGTTGTAAATAATGTTTTTTTAAAACTTTGCCAGGATTTGGAAGTGGTTTTTGACACAAATCTATATCTATTTAAAGGAATTCTTTTTGTATGTCGCATGTAGAAAAACTTCAGACAAAAAAATCCCAGATCTTCTCTAAAGAGATTTTCCAACTCCATTGGAGACAGCGTTGTGTGTTTGTTGTGAAAGGGCAATTGCATAGGTGAACTTTGTTGTTCATTAAACTTTAAAATTATTACAGAAGCAAGGAAGCACACAAAAGAAACTGGAACATGGAAATAAAATTAATAAGGATATGCAAAGTCAATTCACTACAATAAACAGCTCAGAACATTAAAATCATTCATACATAGTAGACCACATGCACTAATTGGCTGTATTTTTGTAAACTTGAGTTTCTATTTAATTCAGAAGGCTACTGGCCTGGTCACTGGCCCTGCTGGGCCATCTTTGCAGTGCACTGCTACAGTAGGTGAACATGGTAGCAGTATTCTACACTGCTACAGCAGTGAACATGGTAGGTGGTATTCTTAAGTCAGTGTAGGAGCTAACTAAGCATGGTTTCCTACAAAAGGCCTGCATAGTGTGTGTGAGCTGCAATTCACCTGTGGAACTCTGACACCATGTGCAAACAACTTAGAGAGTAGGTGCAGTGCGCATTTGATTTAAACATTGACTGATTTAATGGTTTTGCTTGTCTCAGCTTTCATAGGCCTAATTATGGGCATTATGCTTAGTTGCATTGTCATCCTAATTATATGCTGGCTCAATGATTTCTGGTGATTTAACTGCCAATTGCTAACCAGTGGCGTAGGACTGCTCATTAAAGAAAGTATTCTCAAATGGCCTGTTCTTTTAATTTATCATTTGAAATTTAGAAATTTCAGAATCTGATAGTATAATCCCTGTGTTTCTCTGTATAATATGCTATATGGATCTTATTTAAATCAAAAATAAAGCTAAAGAACAATTTCCTTAGTGTGGTATGCTGGTGTGAAAGACTGCAATGTTCGGTGTTAAGCTCAGTGACAGAACCTGTTTTTCTAGAAATTCTCTGACTCAACCAAATTTCAATTAGTATTTAAAATGTGGGTTGTGTCTGTGACATAGTGCAATTACTACATGTTAGAATTCACAGCCTACAGAATTTCTTAGGATAGCTGAGTGATTGAAATAAAGTCTCCTGTGTACGCACAATGAGAATTAGTGAATTTAAGGTCCCACCTTCACTTATGAATGGATGAATATTTAATGGACCTTTCTTAGCTTTAATTTCATATCAAACCACAATGTTAGAGCTTTTTGCTTTTAGGCTTCTTAGGCTGCTTCTTGAAAGACATAACATCAGGTGGCTTTTTTGACTTTAACACACTCCTTTGTGTACTCCGACTTCCCAAGGGTCTGACTGCAAGAGTTGGGTTTCACCAGCTCTGTAGGAGTACTTGAATATTTCTACCAGACACCTGGACCTGAAACTTCTACTAGATTTAGTACTTAGAACTAAAAATAGTTTAATGAGTTTAAATATGTATCAATCCCAGTAAAGTGAATAAAACTGTTTGCAATAGAGAACACCAGATCAGCCAGCAATCTGCAGGACTGGGTGCTGATACAGTTTACTGTTCTCCGCTAATAATGACTTCAGGTGCAAACAAATAGGAGAAAAGAGTTTGAACAGTGGTTCTGTACTCGTTAGTTCCAGCAGTCAAAAGTCACTGGTGCTAAGTGGATTCAACCTAACGTCTAAAAGCAAAAATACTTTCTAAGAGATTGAGCATCATAGATAAGAAGTCAAAAGTTCACCATCAAATATTTAACTCTTTAATAGAGAGCATTGTTGTTGTTGTTTTTGTTGTTTTGTTTGGCTGGTTTTAACAGACAAAAACAAAAAAGAATAGCCTTAGCAAGAGGTGGGTGTTGGGAGAATTTCCATAGTACTGGCGACAATCTGCCTTTCTGTGGTTAGAACTGCAGGGCTGTTGGGTGGTTTTAGCTAACTGTCCTCTCCAGTTACACCTTTTGTATGTGGTACTTTCATACTATCACTGTAGATGTAGATGCATGTTGAAGACTTTTCTGCAGTATGTAGTGCAGAAAACAATAAAGGATATGTTTGTGACCTGAAAAGCTGGGATATAAAAATGACTTCAACAAAATTTGATTGATTGTGATTTTTTAGCCCAGATAAGGGATGAGAATTTTAATCTGAATATAATTTTTCAGTTTTGCTCTTCACAAGGGTGGCAGTTGCTAAACCTTTGAAAATATTTATTTCTGAGAAAGCACTGTAGTCCAATATCGCAAGTATAGACACTTATTTTCTTTCTTTTAAAAGAAAAAAGTCACCTGCTTCAGTTACTTCATAGTCCTTAACATGATGTCCCTGAAAGTCAGGAGTAGCTGTGACTGACGTTTTTTAGGTGTATGATCATGTCAATAAAGAGGGTGCACTCATTTCTGCAATCCTTTCACGTTATTCAGTGAAAAATGCTTTGGGAGATGAGGTGCTTTCTTATTCCTTGTAGTAAGTAAATTCTGGCATTTTATTTTGAAGTACTGTATATTATCTTAGTTAACATGCTGCCTGATAAACATGTGTTTGCTTTATTAATGATTGCATTTTCATACTTAAAAGAATAGAATTTCTCAGAGTAAATAGTAAAGCAAATTACAGCATAAGAAGTCCCAGGTGAGTCACAGCAATTGACCATCCAGCTTAGTGTTCTCCAGCTGAGAATAAGGGTGCTATTTAGGCAATAGCACTCCTCCTTCCTTTTTCTTTTTTTTTTGTGTCCCAGAACTGATGTTTTAGGGATGTTGGCAGGTAAAATCTTTCTTGTCTTTTAATTTCTCTTTATGTGCCCTTTGATGGTTGGTGGGGTTTTTTTGTTGTTTTGTTTTGATTTGGTGTGGGTTTTTTGGGGTCGGTTTGTTTTATTGTTTTGGGTTCTTTTGTACTTTATTTTTTAATTTAGTGGTACAGTTTGCCTCCACAATCTTGAGATACAGCAACAAATTATAAAGAGTACTATTGTCTCTGTGTGGTGTTTTATTTTATCTGCTTTAATGTAGTCTCTTACTAGCTTTATTGAGTGGTTTTTAGTTCCAGTGTTAATTTGTTTAGTGAGTAATAGTTTTGCAGTCATTCACTGCATTCAGAAAATTTTGAAACTTATTTATCTTTGTTTTGTGTTATTCTCTTCAAATTAAGTAGACGTAGCCATCTTAATCTTTCATTATAGAGCAGCTGCTGCAAGCTTGTAATCTTTGTAGTTACCCTTGTCTGTACTTCATTGAGTTCCCTCTACTTTGGAGTTTAACTCAAGTGAGATGTGGAGTTGCATGTGCTGCTCTGGATAAGGTCTTGTTAAGGTGGGGAAGTTTCTTTTGGGAAAGTCTTTTATAAAGACTTAATGTATTTTCTGACTTATTCTTAATACCTTTCCTGAGGGATGCCCTATGCTGAAGTTGTTTCACTTTGAGTCCTGCTGTGTGTTGAGCTGATGACACCAGAGAAACATCAATGATGACTCTAGAAGTTGGTCCATGTGTTGTCACTTTCAGTTCTGGATTATTGACAGAGGTTTTAGATTATGGTTTCTATGCATTTAGAAACCTGAAAATTCGTCTGTTGTCTTTTTGCATGCTCAGTTTCACAAAATTTCTTAGCTTGTTTTTGACTACAAGTTTTAGGTCTTTTGATGCAGTCTTTGTTTGAAATCTTATATCTGTGACTACAGGTGACTGCTTTTATGTAATACTAATTTTCCTGGCCAAACCTTTATTGAGTGTGAAAAATGCTTTTAGGCTGATGATAATGCACATAATAAGGCTCCATGTCTGTGTATAAATAAAATGCGCATAGGCAGCATACAGCTTGCTTTCCAGCTTTTTAATACTTAAGTGTGTGCAGCCAAAACATGTTTGTCAGTTTTTAAGTTAAATATTTTGGCAGATCATTGCTGGATGATAGTGAAGTGCTAATGTTAGATGGGTGAACTGATTCTGCTAGAGCAGATAAGAGAAAACAGTCTAAGTTATTACTCTTGTCATTATTAGTGTTTACTTTGGTAGCTTCCACAATGCTTCTGGTGCTGCTTGTAAAGATAGGAGTACTTGTTCCTTGTTCCAAAGAGATCAGAAGAATTGCAAATAACAGATGAAAAGTTGGGGGTGATACTATAAACAGCTTAAAATTAAAATCAGCTATTGCCAGCTGCATGTCAAATTGTGATCATAAGGAAAGCAAAACATGGAGAAAAATAATTTAATAGAAACTTAAGAAAAAGGAATTTGGAAATGTAAATAGATAAAATTTATATTCCATTAATCTAATGGTACGTTCTCTACTCATGTGTAAGCTTCCCTCAAGGAGAAAAAGTTATTTTCTTTAATAAAACTACCTATTCAAACAGATAGATAATTTTTCTTTAATAGTTTAAAATGATCACTGTATTCAAGCTAAATTTCTAAAGCTAAACTGTCCTCAAAGGACTGGAGGAAACTTCTAGAGTTAGACCAGAGTTTTATCCAAGAGAGTTTGCACTGTTTCAGTACTTTGAAGCATGTTGTCAAAGCGCGGTTTTTAATCTACTTCTAGGCACCCTAAAACCAGCCTTCCACACAATTCCCTACACTTCATGCAAGTTTCCGCACACCTTCACAGTGAAAATTATGTTCCCACTATTTCTGCATTTGTCTTCAAACTTACGTTAAATTCCTCTTTTGTTTTGCTTATATGAAGTAATATACATGGAATTAAATTACTTTCACTCATCTGTAGCCATCTAAAGCAAAGGCATCTAGTTTGATCTCACCCTCTATTAACTGCTTTTGATACATAAGAGTCTATTGCTTATCTGTTGTCCTGGAGCTGCTAGTATGACTCCATACAGGAGAGTCCAGACATTTCTGGTGTCCCCTATGTGACAGTTTTTTACAAAGAGCTGAAAAAGCAGCTTGCATTTGGGCACCTGTCATAATTCTCTCCCCTAGATGGCTAAGAATTAATTTCTCTTGAACATAAAGTTAGCCAAATACAAGTGTTCTGAAAATAATTCTTGTAGATTCAGGCTTTTTCCTGCTTGGTTTTGGTGTTTTTCCTGTATATAGGAAACAAAATATCTTTGTGCTTTTTGTCTTGTGTAGTTACAACACATACTATCAGTGAATTTTTTTGTATGGATGTGTTTTATACCCTACAGGAAGTAGCATTTTATGAATTAACAAATGATAATTATAATCCACAAAAAGATCCATTGATATAAATTCTTTTTGACTTAACATGTGCCAGATACCTAGATATATAAAAGACATACCTCTTTCCTGAATTCTGCCTTTCAAAGGCGTATTTACTACAAATTTGCTTGCGTATTATCTGATTAATCAGTCTTATGGTGTCAGGAACTTAACACTATTCCCTGAAAGCTCATAAATAAAATTAGACCTAGAGCTAATTAATTTTTACTTGAGGATATATATGTTCTTAATTGCACAAAAATTGCTTTTCCCACACACCGACAATTTAATCGCTCTGACCAATTCCAAAATAACAAATAATGCAAGCTTGGTATCAAAGTATTGGTTATCTATTTGATGATTATGATATATTATAATATTTAACTATATTATATAGTTAAATAAAAGCAATATATCCTTCCTCAGATGTTCAATTAAGATTTCTTAAAAGGTTTATAAAATAGCTCTAGTTAGAAAAATCAGAAATTTTTTTGGAAATGTCGGTAGCCTTTGTTTTAAGAATGGGCCAGACAAAACCCTTCTCTTTAGAATTGTGCTGCGTGATTTGTGCTGGGTGTCAAAGAATTTTTAAGCACCCATATATAAATCCAGTATTTATTTTGGTTGTTTCCGTAGAAAGGAAGGAAAGGTATTACTATTCTTTTAACTGTAGCATTAAAACAGTGAAATAATAAAAAAGCAGAAGTGAAAGGGCTTACCACATTCCAGTACAAGTAAAGGCTATTGCCAATACAGGTTTTTGTCTAAGGAAGGTTGTAGAAAGGAAGCAAATCAGAACTGGTAAGAAAATATTACGGGAATGGGATGAGAAGGTGGGGAGGAAAAGCACAGATTGGCTATTCTAAACCTATGCATCCCAGGATCTAAAGGATGGTGACCACACCACCTGTAATGATTTATGAAAGTCATGAAGAACTGAGAAGCTGCCATTGAGACTGGATAAATATATTGCTGATAGAAAGCATGATCCTGAAAATTACAGCACTGTGCAAGAGTCCTAACTTTAAGTCTTGGAAATATATGGAAACAAATGCTGCTTTTGCAAGCTCTTAAAGCTTACTGAGCAATAGAATAAGGAAAGAATAAAGAATATTGGGCACATGTAACTTTTAAATCATTTAATAAATAACAGACACAGGCAAAGCAGGAATACAGAAAGCTTAATTTCATAGAATTTAATTAAGTATTTGTGATAGTAAAAATTAATAACATAGTGGTTTGCAAAGTCTCATTGAAAAAATTAATGGAAATTGACTTAAATAACATAGAGGCTGAAAAGTGTCCAAAAGACTGACCATAAATAAAAGATAATGATAAGCAACAGTATATTGAGCTGGGATGTGAAGGGCAAGAAGTGTGTAGTGAGATGTTACGGAGATCAATTTTATGTCTGATCTAATTTAACATTTTCATTAGCGATTAGCAAATGATATAGCCAGCATGTTAATGAGTTTCTTCAGATAAAGATGTACTAAAAAGGAGCACAGACCATTAAAGTTAGTTCAGAGATCTAGAGAGGTTAAAAAATACGAGAAAGCTATTTGATCCAAGAGGCCACAAACATGAATATGTTAAGAAAAATCTTTAAGGCATAGATAACTGTGGACTTTTCTTTGTATTATAAGCACACCTAATGTTGGGATAACAAGGAAATAACTCTGTGCAAATCCTGATCAATAGGTGCCATACATCTGCAAATAGATCTGTGTGCCAGGCAAGATGAAGATGGCAAATACCTTGGTGTTGCATCTTCAGTGTATGCACATGATGCAGGTTGGCATTTCCACACTTGCTGCCATGTCCACATGGCTAGTTCTTCTTCTTTGCTTCCTGGCATCATCTATACTTCATATTTTCCAGTCACCTACAGACAGCAACATAAAAGAGTATAATCAATGTGAGCAGAGGAAAACAGAAGCACCATCTATTATTTGAGTTCATTTGCGTGGACTTTCAGGCTCAGGCAGGAAATACTTCTCCAAGGAGTGAATCAGAAATTTGCATTTATCAGCAATTTTTCATAGGGAAAAAAAAATTGGAATGTACACCTGAGATGTAGAGTTTGAATGCTGCTTTGAAATTTTTGCTTTACTATTTAGTTCTTTTGCTGGTTATCTGATTAATTTTGATTCATGTTCCAAGTCCAGGCTGCATCAAATGACCAGTATGTCTTTCATGTGACTTCTGTTGCAACATTTGTTTACTTTTTGCATGGCATGACTGCTTAATGCAATGTTTCGTGCTGGGGGCCAGGATTTTCTAGAACAATTTGCAGTTCAAGCTGAAAGTTACTTTTCTGATGACTGGATCTTTCCTTTTCTCCTGACTTAGTTTCCCACCTATGAACCCATAGTGACTTGGATTAGCAGTGGATCTGAGAGCTACAGAAGCTGCTATGCAGAAAGTGAGGAAATAAAATCTAGGTGCAGGTATTAAAAATACATATATACTTAGAACTTTAAGTGTTTATCTTACTGTGCAGTGGAGTTTCAGCATTGGAAATCTCAAGGCAGTGACCTATAAGCTCAAGCACAGTTGAGCTGGGTGTCTTCCCCACATCACTTAGTAGCCATGATGGAAAGAACTTGTCTGTTCTTATGTTGATTGTCAGACTCTCACCTTGAAGAATGACATGATGATATTAGCTGAGAAGAAAAATTGCAAAACAATTGATGAAAATAACCACACTTGTCTGGAGTACTCTCAAATTCAACATTTGATTTCCAATCTTTCTTTTTGACTTTGGATGTTCCATTCTTAAACTGAGAAGGTTAAAGTTTGCTTTTATTCTATAAATTGGAAATGGATGATAGGTTTTTCTCACATGAATGGATCTCAGAAGGGTTGCTGTACTATATTTGCTGGATCTCACTAATATGTACTTAGGCTGAAAAAAATAAAGAATTACTGGGTCTCATAACCTGTTTTCCCCCATATTGTTTAGTCTATTAAAACACACAAGTCATATGGAGTATGAGAGGTAACTTGGACACAGCTCACGTGACCTTCCTGGCTGTTCTTAAATGTCAAAACAATAACTTTCTTAGAGAGCTGAAGTGAAATAAAATCAAGGCCTCAGCTAAAAAATTCTCAATTTTACTTCAATTTTGTGCTTAACTTTCCCCATGCTGCTGGTTATAGAATAAACCTGTGTCTACAGTGTTCCTTTCGGTAGCTGTGTAATCATTAACATGTAAATTGTGCTGTCATGCACAACATTCAATTTAATCTTTAATGTATGTGAATGAATATGTCTGGATTGTCAAATGCAGATACCCAAACCTATAGGAAACATATTAAATCTGTCTTTAGGCGCATACTGAGTTACAGATGTGCTTTGGTGTGTTTCAGAACTGTGAACATTCCCAGCACAGATGGGAATTGAGAAAATTTGTGTACCTCATTGTGGATTGGTAGCTACATATAGGCTATACTAGTGTTTGGATTTTGACATTCTAATGTTTTCTTTCATGTGTAGATTATCCTTATTGATATTATAAGACAAAAAATTGGAAAAAAAAATCAGACTTGGAGGAAAAAGGAGGACCATTCTTACTCTAAATAATGCTTGAAAATTATAGGATTAAAGATCCATTTTCTGTACTCAGTTAAGAAACAGATTCACAGACATTGCCCATAAATGATGGGAAAAAAACCCATCTCTGCTAAATTACACAGCTAGGTATTTTCTTATTAAGCTATTTGGCTGATGCTCTTGAGTCTGTGTAGCTTGCACTCAAAAGCTTACAATTCAAGAAATCTCTTTATTTTCAGACAAGGGATATAGAATGCAAAACACTTCAGCAGATGGTGTATGAGACACCTGGTCACAGATCAGTCCTCGGTGCTGTTCCATGGATAAATTGGAGTAGCATTGGATATCCAGAAGAGGGCACTTGTGGCCCTCCGGTCTGTCTGCTCAACCCAAAACACTGCGCTACAAGCTTCTTGTGACCGGGGGAAAGGCTTGAGAGACTCTTATCTGAATTGAGCCAAAGTACTAATAAGCAATGATGGGTTATGCATGGCATGAGTTGGAAGATTTGCTTGCAGGTTTCTGCAATCAATGGGCATATTTATCACACAAGCTGCTATCAAAAAAGGGCAACACCTTTCAAGTGCTTTCATAACTACAGCTGGTGGCTGCAGAAAACCACCCTTGTAGCATAAGGGCTAACATAAGGCATTTTCTGCTAAAAGTTGAGCCCAACCTATTAGACTTGATAAGTATTTAGACAGTGACACTGGGGGAAAGAAGAATTGTTTTTCTGTATTTGTTGGAGGGGAAAAAAAAAAGAACAAAAAGTTTGGTGGAATGACACACTTGATACCATATAATTCAATATTTGACATCTCATGTGGAAAAATAAGCTACAAAAAATTTTATTTGACTCTTAAAGTTTTTAAACTCCAGCTAATTATGCCTTTGGCACCAAAGTAGGTGTTTGAGTATGATGGATGTGATCACATCGCATTAAAACCATGACACCTAAGTTCTAGTATATGAACAGAGCAGTCAAATTTGCTTTTGAAGAGTCTGTAGTCAAGTTAGGAAGACTAAGACATTTTAACTTCTCTGCCTAATAGATGAGACACAAAATATGATAACTTTTGGGCAGGATTATCAATGTGTATGAAGTTAGAGGAATAAAACCTAATCTGATCTTTTTCCTTATAAAAGCACATTTGGTAGCAGAACAAATATTTTGAAAGTCCCTATGTTGCAAAAAATTGTAGTATTTAGTATGCAAAATTAAATTTTTTGAAAAGTAGTTTCAACTTAAATAGATTTTTTTTTTAATGAGGAAAATCCCCATGAAAAGTTGCAGCTGAACTGAGACCATGTGTTACTGTGCAAAAAACCTGACCTCCAGTAAATCCCTTTTCCAAGGGGTGCTGAAGCTTTCTAACCATATTTTCCTCCACTCTTTTGCTGGAACTTGCAGGGCTGGCTTCTGAGATACATAAACTTATATCATGTGTCACATACAGCATTCTGAAGGCAAGAGTTCAGTGCTCTCCTGGGCTCGAGAAAAAGATTTTTAAAAACTAATTGCAATGCCAAAAATGTGTTTGTTTTACATACTTTGTTCAACTTTAGTGGAGTAGGTGTAGTGACAATTCTTGAGAAGTAGAAAACAACCATTCCAACATGTATTGATGCCAGTTAGTTTCCAATAAATGAATGTCTTTTACAATTACATCAGGTGAAACTTCTCTGCTGATGGTAAGAGTGCCAGGTATGTGTGTGTGCTCTTTCTGTTGGTAGGATGTGGAGGGATGTGTGGCAGTGGCATCTCTTTGTTTGTTTTTTTTTTAATTAGCTACTTTTTGCAAATTAGTCTTGCTGAATGATTGAATTGCACACATTTTTAGCAACTCTCCCTCCAGTTGCTATAGCGATGCTGCGGCTGTCGTGATGTGTGAGGAAAGCGTTGGCTTTCAGGAAAGGATTGCTAGACCAGCTGATGTGGTTTGAATGAAAGGGAGAAGCTATCTGACATAATTATTTTGACCTGAAAGTTTATTTCTGTATTCAATACAGAAATATTATTTGAGAGAAGTCTCTTTTTCCTGTAAATCTCACCTTGTTTAGTTTCTCCTCTGAGATTTCAACACATCAAAGTAATTGAATAATACTAGATACAATTTGTAAAGTAGTATCATCAAATTCATTCGTTATCCCTCTATATTGTATTTCTCACCAGTGCCCTCTTGAGTCCTTATTAAGTGAAATTTGATGAGCTGTGATGATTGCAGGGTCACCTTTCCTCATTCACAAAGAAGCTGCTGAGCAACAATATTCTACAAAGGATTACAGAACTAATCCCCTAATTTCTGTCCATCCAAAGACTGTGTTGCCTGTCTGTTCAGGGTGGCATGAATGACAAAAAGAAAAATGGCATTTTTTATTAACATATCTGTACAGTACCTGGGGCTGAAATGATCCTAAATTTAGACTGCCATGTTCTTACCACTGACCAAAAAACAGGTAAGGAAAAGAAAATAGCTGCATGCATCCTCAGGAAATGAGACCTGGAAGATGAATGACTGTTGTAAATGTTTACTCCATTTAAGAGGGCAGAACTGTGCTGTAGTACATGAGATGAAGTTTGTCATTCCCAAATTCAAACCTGTGTGTTGAAGAGTACACACCGAAACTGAAAAAAAAGGCTGTATGGAAAATCTTGAGTACACCTCTTCTATGAGACGGTAAGGATGAGGAATCAAGGGATGTGAGGGGGTGGGGAGGATGTCGATGTCTATGAATATTACAAATGTGTTGCAGTTGTGGAAACCCATGAAGGCCCAGTCTTGTACCTGCTTTAACAACAACAACAAAAAATCTCGTACATTTAAAAGTGCTTGGTAGATGCCCATAATTGAAATGAACTTAATTAATTTTCTTGTGTTAAAACCAACAGGATTGCTCATGATTAGTGTCTATAGGTCGAGGAACACTTTATAAAGAACAGTCAGAGGACTATTACAATATTGGTTATGCATTCTTTCTTGGTGTAGGCAGAAAGGTATCAAATGGTTCTGCTACATGTCAAATACAAGACTACATTTGTGACTGGTACAAATTTTTCAATTCCTTCTGTCATTAGAAGGAAGTAAACAAAAGTAGAAAGTCTTAGCATATGTCTGGGTAGGAAGTATGGTTCTAACCAAAGCATCATTAATTTTTCTCCATGTTTTCAGAGACATTAATTATTGATAGATTCCTGACTGGACTTGGAATAAGCATGAATCTGTCCTTGGTCTATAATGTATATGATGAACAGAGCTGGTACTAGTTAATACGTCCCCCAGCTCTATTTTCTTCAGCTTGCTAGAAGTATTTTTCTTCTGGAAAGTTGTGTGAGTTTTTTTCAGCACAGACACTTGTAATGGTTGTTGGTAAAGTTAGCAAAATTGAGTATTTGCATTTTTTTTTCGAGGGCTCTGGATGAGCAATTTTAAAGATTATAAAGAAAGTAGGAAAAAACTTAGAGTCTAACCTGCAACACCTGACATTCATTTGAAGTCACATGTAGTGCTAAGGAACTCAAAAAATGTACTTCAGGCTATAGGAGCCTGATGAGAGAACAGATAATTTCACTAATTAAACCCTATTATTGGTAGGAGTGAATAAGGAATGTTGAGGAAGCATGCCTCGAGATTATACAGGGACTGGACAGAGGCTGCTCTAAGTGCTGCTACTGCACATCTGACTTCTGTCATCCAAAGCATGCACACACGACATACCACCTAGATAATTGTCAATTGCTCAAAAGTATAAATTATAATTTTTTGGTATAATGACCTGCCTCATTCTTTAAAACTTTTCAATTCTCTTGTCAATTAACAGGCATTTAATTCTACTAGAGGGTGCTGGAAGGTATGGGATGGCTAGAAGAAATTTTGTAGCCAGCTGGGTCGTTATCTCTAAAGTATGCAGGAAATACTGCATTCACAAAATGAGTACCAAGGTGCTCTGAGATGCAGTGAAACAATTTTATTATACAGTTATAATAACAATGTACTATAACCTATTCAGTTAAGTAAATGTTTTCTTGACTGGTGCAAACTCTCAACTCTAATGGATTTTATTTATTCTTTAGTATCCCTTTGGCATATTGATTCAATGAATATGATCTACTTTACCAGCAAAACTGATGTGCATAAGGAGGTCTTTGTTGGTTTTATCTCTTTTGCAGTCTGTCACTATTCACTGCCATCTCCAATAAATTTATTCTTCTATCACATATGCACCCCAGGCACTCACTGTAGGTTTTCTTCTTCCACCAGTGCCATACTGCTTCTTGTCTTAATTTGACTTCAGTCTCTTTCCACTAGCTTTGTTCTTTCTGCTTGTCTCTCTAATACAAAACACATCATGATTTCCTATAATCTGAGAACTTTGAATCTTAATTACTCCATATGTCTCTCCCTGTATTTATTCGCTTTCAGTGCTTCCTGCTTTGCTTCTGTGAACTTCATTATTTGCCTTTCAATCTGGCTTTAGACTTAATTCTACCAAGAGCATAGTAGTAAATGCTCACTAGAAATACTACTGAATAAACAGCCCAATTTACTGTCAGCACTTCTTATCTGGTGGTTCTGGTTCTGATAATAATTCAGCAATTACCTCTGAGCAACCAGTTCACTCCTGTGCCTCTCTTCTGAATTCTTCAATTATTTTGTCTGTCTTCTCTTAATAGAGTGATTTGGAGTAAATTACTTGCATAGAGTTAGTGAAAATAGAATCATACAAGTGCAGAATGTTAGAGGTTGCAAGGGGCCTCTGAAGCTCTCTTATTCCCACACCCTGCTTAAAGCGGGTCCAATCATCTCAGTTTGTTCAGCTCAGTTTTGAATATATCCAAGGACACAAATTGTATATCCTCTCTGGGCAACCAGTCTCAGTGTTTGACTGTCTCTCTAAGTGTTTTTACCTCTAAGGATTTGGTATTGTTGCTGAGAATTTGTGCTGTTCTGTTGTCCAGGGGTCTTCTGCTTGGAATCTAATATGTTTCATTGCTAGAAAAAAACCCTATACTTGAACTGAAATTTGCCACTTCAGAGAATTCTTAGCACTACATTTGTCTGAGAAATTCAATAAAAATTATTCTTAAGTTTAGAAGGAAGTTTGCATATCAAAAATTTCTAAGCACCTCATTAAAAAAGGAACAATAGTATAAAACTGTCCTGACTTTTTTTTTTTTTTGTCCTGTGGATAACAATTCAATGTGTTTTTTCACAAACACACCAGGAAAGCTGAACCATATTATTGCTATTGTATCATGTATATGTTTTGTTTTGGGCATTCAGCAATTGTTTTTGTTGACACCAAAATGAATAACTGTTGCATTTTCAAATGTTGAATCACAAATTCTCTGATTTCTAAGTGCACACTACAGACAACTCTTGAAATCAATACTGATTTAGGTGCCAAAGTACCTCTCAGAGTAAGAATAAAATCAAGACCCCAGAGGAATATGGGAGAATATTGTATGCTTGAATATAACAGCATTTTATCATAGCTGATAAAATTGTCTGTAAATTAACCAGTCACAACTAAAATAATATATGCAATCCATAACTGCAACCATTCACAGTGGGATATGCTCAGTCCAAGTGCTGTTATAACTACTACTATGCAGCTCCAAGTTCTGTAACCCTGGGTAAACAGATGAGTACTGCCATTTCACTATGATGTTTGTATGACTAAGGTTCTGTTTCCTACATGTGCCTGTTTAAATACAGCCTTCAGAACTGAAAACCGAGTTCTAATCAAGAGTTTCTTAGGGCCAATCTGTATACATATGCAGTTTAGAAATATTAAGAGGCAAAGATAATCTGCTTGAATAGTCAAATTATGTAAGCCAGGATATCCCCATATCTTCTTCTTTCAGTCTGAAATGGTATCAGTTTGACTTGCTTTTAAACTCAAAATAAAGCTAGAAATTTCATTTGGATTAATTACTTTCTTTTCAGTATCTCTTAATCCTACTAAGTCTTTTTCTCTGATCAGTTTTTAAAGACTGAGTGATTAATCCTACCTGTCCCAAGAACAGAGCTAAGAAGTGAAATTTTATTTTTGATAGTTGCCGCATTTCCCAGAGTAGGCAAACCTGTGACAGAAGCAAGACAATTTGGAAGCAATTTGTGAAGAGGTAGTAGCTTTCTCCACTTCAGTTTTTTTAAATTTATGTCTTGAGGCAAATCTGAGCATTAATAGAGTCACTTCCATGCTTTCATTTGTCTATTCTGTGCTTCCCTTTTCGATTTGAGTGATGATCTTGGTAAATGTTCAGTGCATTCAGCTGTATGTCTGCCATCTGCTTCTTGCCAGAGAGTTGCTTGTCTGTGCCTGCCACATAGGAAGGGCTTTTCCTCAAAATCTGTCGCTTGATGCTGGCATTTGAAGTTTAAAAGAGGCTTACCCCAATAACTTGGTCTTTCAAATTTGTCTCGGGTTCAGGTACACAAAGTAACGACATTTACAAAGTTATAAAAAAATCCTCTCTATCCTTATTAGTTAGCTTTATCTAGAGTCTCATTTAACACTAGGCAAGATTAATGTTACAACTCAGTAAGTTTCTCAGAAAATAAAAGAAATCTTTGATTACAGAGGTAGCAGGTGGAAAACATGGTCAACAAAAATAATCATAAAGCAGCATAACAACTCCAAAATATATTTAATAACAGTTGATTTTCATCTTAGCACTTCTCTTCCAAGAATCTCAAGGAAAGTTTTGGCTTCGAAAACTAAGGAAAATAACATGCCCAATGCTTTTAGACTGTCTGAGCCTGTTATATCAAAGTAGTCTGAATGTCTAGCATGTTACCTCTCTGGTTCACAGTTCTGAGTATCTTTTATCCCTTTTTCCTCCAGATAAAATGTGCTCTGCCTTTTCTTCTGAAGCTTAAGAAATGTAATTGACTTTTTTCTTACGAATGCTCTTGATTTATATACCTTTATTAAAGTTGTTTTGGCAACTCCTCTTTTCACCAATTTTCTTCTGAGTTACTTCTGTTGCATTTAAAGGCCCTTTGCCTTTAGGAAATGGCTGTGGAATAACAGAAGACCACTGAGATCTTTATAAAGAATAAGTTTGAAGATAGCACCTCAGTCAGTACTTATATTTGGTTTTTTGTTGCCCCAGAGGAAACAATAAATTTTAATAATTCCACTTCAGACCAAATAAATATGCTTAATAAATTACTTCTGGGCCATACCCTGGGCTTTGGAGATCCTCCAGTCTCCTTTGACTCTCCCCATTTGATGTGCCCAAGCTGTGGAGGTACCATGTTAGCATAGCTGCAGGCAGCTATTGCAGCAGTTGGGTAAAACTTGTCCATAGATAAATGGATGTGCTTATTGTGGTGGTCATACCAATAAATATATGGCAATATGTTATGCCAAGGCTTGAGCTTTGCTATATGTTTCCTATTGTGAACTTCTATATTCTTACTCCTTTGGAAAACAAAGGAGATCATGTTGCTGATTAAATCAATGCCAAAGCTGAAAAATCTTGAACTGTCTGTAGAGCATTTTGGTTTTAATAGCCTATTCCTCTTTTTCTGTATACAACATATAGGCATAAATATTCAGAATTTCTAACCTGATTGTGTCAAAGATCCTTTAACTAACATGTAAACAGGAAAAAGATGAGATGCAGTGGAGTCAGGAGAAAACATAACCCATAAAAAACCATTAAAATGACACCTGCCTTCTGAAAACGGTCTTTTAAAATATTAACAGAAACCTTTCTAAATTCACTTCCACAACAGATGGGATGGAACGAAAGGCAGCTTTAGCAGGGTTAGGATTTCAGATTTTGCAGATTCCACATTCTGAACAAGTGGTCCAATAAGCAGTTGACAGTCTGGTTTATCACTGCAGAACAAAGAGCCAAAAAATAATTAATTGTTCATATGCTCATATTGTCCAAGAGACAGAACTGGGAAAAAAGATCCCAAAAGAATGTATTCTTATAGATGTGAGCTGGGTATATAATAAATTTGAAGTAGCATTTTTATGCCTTGCCTAATTACTTACTGGAGTTATGCTTCAGTAACTTTAGAACAGCTATTTAACTGTTTTTAGTTTAATTGCTGAGAGTAGCATTTAAATCTCACTCAGCATTTATCACAGCCAATTTGTACAGAATTATTATTTGTGAAAACACAAGAATTTTTTTTCTGTCTTTTTTCCCCATACAGTTCCTTTAGGTACCTTGGATAGCAGTGATCTGGAGTTCCTTGGCAAACTGTTAATTATCTCAGTTTTATTATTCTATTAACTATCTTAATGTTAATGTAATAGGATTTAAAACTAAGTAGATTTAGAAATAGTTAATTATTTATTTGCCTCTAAAGTACTGGAAGGTATCAGTTCTGTTGTATCTGTATGGGACCACAAAGAGCAATGATGAGACAGCCACTACTATAAACCTAAAGGCTAAAAGTTTAACCTTTACTTGGGTGTGCTTCCTGACTCTTGAATGTGTAACCATATAACTTTGAAGTTATACTTAAGTACTTCTCAGTGGATTTGCAAAGTGGGGTTGTTTGTTTTAAGTGTATGGGAGAAAGGTGGGAATAAAGGTGTGAGTGTGTGTATGTGTACATGTGGGTACATGCAGAAAGTACAAAGTAACTGAACAGCAGTGAAACCCTCTTTTAAAATCTTCTGGAGGTCTGAGTGATATGTTTTATCACTGAAATTTAGAGAAAAATGTGGGCTGTGTACTGTGGTAAGCTCTCATTTGTTCTTTTCACCTTTCCTCAGCAGTCTGTAATGGAAGAACAGGCCGAGCAATGCTTAGATAGCTGCATCTAGTTGGGTTTGTTGGTTGGTTGGGGTTTTTTGGGGTGGTGGTGTGTGTTTATTTGTTTGTTTTAACTCGTTTGAATTCATTTTACTTGATTCTCAAAAACTTTGTTAAAGTCATATTGGTAAGTTGCCCAAATGTCAAAGTAGGACATGGATTTTTTGTTAATTCTCTGGAAAATATATAAATTAATGTTATCCTTTAAAAATGTGCAAATAAAGCATGTTCATAATTTTCTGTGAAAATTAGCAGAATCATTAGCTGAAAATTGTATTTCTGCAACACATAATGGAAGAGCCTCATCTGCAGTGTAGGTGTTGCAAGTTGACATAAACATCTCTTCCAAACTTCTAGCTTCCTGGGAATCCGTATTGCATGTGTAATGCATGATTTTTTTAATTACACAGGTATAAAAATAAAGGTAGGGAAAGGCCACATGTGTTCGAGAAAATTAGTATAATTTTCAGATTTTCTTCTTGGGAAAAACAATGATTTTGGAGCAATGCATCACAGGTATATAACCACCTCATGTCTTAAGATATGATGGACAGATCATTCAAGTATAGAAGTCCATTCATGTACATCTGCCGATGTGTTGATTTTCAAGAGAAAAATGTATATTTACTAAACAAAATACAACATCAACCTTATTTCAACTCTTATTAGGCTTAGAATTCAAATATTTTGAACAATAAATACTGCTATTTAGAATATAAAATGCAAAGCCTTACAGATATTTGAGCATATCAAGCTTTAAATTATACACACATCATATGAGATATGAAAATTGTAACCCAGACTCTCAAAACTTTACATCTGAACCGCCCCCATGATGTGGGGAGGTAGGGATGTGAGATTTGTGCTTTCTTTATTATAAATTTTCTTAAACATAACAGTCAGAGATGAAAGCGGTAACCACCTTAATCTGTCATGTACCTATTTTCCTTCATAATCTTTTGTTGGGGATGTTGCATGGGAAAGGAAAGAACAGTGTTTCTGTGGAGATATGAAGCCTGCTAGAGAGTGAGCAAGGAGATTGAAGTAGACATTGAGGAAAAAATGATTAAACTGAAGAGTGGGAAAAGAGATGTTTTGTTGTTTTTTGTTGCTGTTGGTTGGTTGGTTGTTTTTATTTTCCTATAAGTCTGAAATGGGAAAGGTCTGACAGGGACACAAAGGGAGACACATTACCAGTGACAGACATTTAAGAATTAAATTGATCTGGAATCATAAGCTAATACTAACCTATTTCTTTATGTGTGTAAATATTCTATGAGAAAATACAATGGCATTTTCTCCGTATGTCACTTTTGAAAACATTTACTGTTTTTTATTTAAGTAATTTGTTATCTTAGACCTGTTTCCTACATAAAAAACCATAAAGTCACAACTGGTGTTTTTTCTCAGGCAGCTCTCAACTTTGAGAGTAGCAAATATCTTGCTGTGCTTTTAAGAAATAAAAAAACCCCATAAAACAAATAGTAAAATGCATTTCAAAATGGATGCAACAAGATATAATTTCAGTGTAACTTGCAAGTGGTGTGCTCTCTAGTCAAAAGCACTTCATGGTAAATTATTGCTTTACGTTAAGAAAACCCAAGTGAAGAGAAGATTACAGATTTCACATCAGGAGGTACATGACTTAACTTAGAATCACATACTTGCCTCAGCGGTGAAACTAGATATGAAATGTGCAAACCATGGACTTTCAGGTCTCATCCACCCTACAAATCTACTTTCTCATGTAGACATAGCCTCAGGGAATTGAGGCAGGCAAGGGGAAAGAAAAGCCTTGTGAGACAAATTTGGATGATGACAAGAATCAAAAACATGACAGAACTGGAGACAGAGATGAGGTGAGATAGAGAAATGGTGGCAGTCTTGCTTAAAAAAGCTGGAGCACATTGAGAGAACCGTGAGGAGGTCTTGCGAACATTGAGAGAACTGTGAGGTCTTGAACCCAGCCTGGGAAAAAATAAGGATGAAATGGGGAGACTGATTCTGACTGCTCTGGAGAGCACCACCAATAAGTAATTGGAGAGATAATACTCTTTGGAGGCAATCTTTGAAGCCTGTGAATGAGTGTTGCTTGTTCCATCTTCTGTGCTAGTCTGTGGTGATACCTTGCCATTTCTAGGGAATCCTCTCTATACTCATACAACTGCTTTGAAATAGATTTTAATGCTTCAGTTCTGGTGCCAAGCTCTGCAGGCATCTCCAAAATGCTATAGATGGAATATTATTTAAATTCCTGAATTGCAAACTGGGCAAATTTTGCTCTGATGCTGTTGATTTATGGCATCTTTTGCATCTTAAGCAGCTGGCTTTGCAGGCTTACCCTTTGTCAAAGGTTTTGTGTATTAGCCTGTGTTAGTATGAACATGTGAAACTGTCTTGCTTGGTTGAGGTTAATGGAAGTTTCCTGAAATTTCATTTGGATTCTCATGCTGCTCCAAATGTTTAGTGCCTTTTAAAAATAAATAAATTTAAAAAAAATCCAAGGCTTCATATCCATCCAGTAAGTAACTTTATCGTTTGGGTTTGTTCATTGCCATAGACTCTCACCAAAGTGACAAGTTATACCAAGATTTTAATCTAGTAGCTCAGGAAACTTCCAAATGAGGCCTCTGTAAGAGCACTCCTGTGCATGGATCTGGCTAGCATGTGTCTACATTGCACATGAAACCCTCTATTTAGAGGACAAACAAAACCACTTAATAGGATTTTAGATAATCTCCACCTGTTACAGGGGAATCATTCTGCAACCATTGAAGCTTTTTAGCCATCAAGAGGGGAAAATGCGTAATTTTCTGCTCTCTGGGGTCTTCTCTATGGCAGCAATTAAAGACTTTCTATTAACCACATGTTAAGTGTATCTACTTTTCTATCTAACTGATATGGATATCAGTCAGAATGTTACACTAATAGCTCTGCAAAAATATTCAGTTTCAGGTCTTGAGTTTTCAGGTTAAGCTTTTTGCAGGTGTACTTTTAAACTACCTTTGTCTTGCTTTTAAATACAATATTAATGACATATTTCCAACCTTATTTAGCTCTGGAAACAAACCAAGCAAACCTTGACTCCCACTTTCCAGACTGTGAATCTAACCTAAGATTAAGATGACTAAAGAAAATCCAGAATAATGAAAACTTATTTTGCATAATGTTTCTTTCAATAGTTTAGCATGGCTTTAGCATGGCTTTAATTGCAGAAAAAAATGCATCTGTATGTTGTATTTTCCATCTTAAATTTCAGTTTTTTAGTTTACATTCAAATATATTGTCTCTGCATATATGTATGTGTAAATGAATTCATAGATTCCATCATTACAGCATCTTCTATTACATTAAATTTTAAGTAAGAGATTTTTCTTTAGCTTTTAATTGCATAGAAGCTGGGTTTTGAGATTAATTAGGAGAGATTCACCTGGCAGCAGAATAAATCATACTCTCCTGGGACATTATGAGACTGTTCATTCCTATTTTCAGGTCCAAGTTTTCAATCCCAGAGACTGGAAGTTCAGTTTACTCTGTGGCTGGAAAGAAGCCCTACTTTGTCCTGTGAGTAGACAAGTGTTTCATCTTTCTGTGGGACACTTTCATTATAAGAGAGAGCTCGTGTCTTTTTAAAGAGCTTTAGCAGTTATGAGGTCACTTGATTTGTAAAGGTCATGCTCTCTCCTTTGTGTTGCGCCTGGTAGAAGTGGAGAAGGGGGGAAAAAAAAAGAAATGTTGCAGAGACTTAAGCTCTTATGAACTTCAGTAGGTTTTTTATGCGGGTCATGTCATCTTCCCCCTGCTTCCTTTTCAGTCATCTCAGTGTATGTGTTAGCGTACTTTTCGTTGAGGGAAGAGAAAGATGAGACCATAAAGACAAGACTTAAAAGTAACATGAATGAGGTAAAGAGAGAAACTTCATTACAGTCCTTTTTAAGAAGAGAAGTTAATATATTCTGTTTGAATGCATTATTTTTTTTAATGCTTTCTAAGCTATATGGTTTATCTAGGCAGAAACTGGACACACTAAAAACCCAAAAATATTTCTGCCGCTGACTGTCCATAATATCTTTACATTTTGACATAATTGTGTGCAGGCTTCTACATGCAGGTTGAATAAATGTGACAGTTTCTGCTTCTTAAAAGAAATAATCTATCAGTTTGTATAATTGCATTTTTCACAGTTTTGTCAACTGGGAAGAGTCTTTGACAAATAAGTACTGCTCAGATTAAACTCAAGATGCAGTACACCACTAAAACTGGCAAATATTATCTGAATAAGGAAAATAAACAGATTAAGCAAGAAGACAGTGGTGCTTTAATTCATTAATTAGTTATAAGAAAGCCATCCTAGTTTTGGCTGGGATAGAATTAATTTCTTCACAGTATCTGGTACAGAGCTGCATTTTGGATTCATTATGAGAAAAATGTTGACAACACACTGATAGTTTTCTTGTTGCTAAGTAGTATTTGCCCTAAGCAAAGGACTATTTTTTTCTTTTTTTATTGTCTCATGCTCTGCCATTGAGGACATGCGCAAAAAAGCTGGGGAGGAGCATAGCAAGGACAGGTGACCTGAACTGGCCAAAGGGATATTTCATAATATAGAACATCATGCCCAGGATATAAACAGGGGGGTTATCCCTAAGGGGCATGGGCTCTGGCATTGGTCAGTGAGTGAGAGCAATTGTATTGTGCATCACTTTTTTTTCCTTGGATTTTATTTACTATTATTATTATTACTATTACTGTTATGTACCATTATTATTTTATTTTATTTTGTTGCAGTTATTAAACTTCTCTTAACTTACAAGTTTTACCCTGATTCTCTTCCCTATTCCACTGGATGGGGGTGCCAGTGAGGGCTACATGGTGCTTAACTGACAGTTGGACAGATGATATAAGCAAAGGAACACAGTTTTTGCTTTTGCAGTGACCAGTCTGACAGCATTGCAACAACTTTAGATTTTCAGCTTCTGCTTATTCAATTGTTATTGCTGAAAGACAGATACCCAGTTTGCATTTTGTTGGAATAATATTCCTTTCTTTGCAGAAGAGAAAAATGAAAATACAATTTCCATCTATAAATAGACTATGAAAACTGGAAAATCTTCCTTCCAATGTGTGCCTCTGGGAAAGTGAAAAATTATTCTTTTGAGAAGCCAACATTATATGTGCCAAAAGAGTAAATGTCTGGTTATCATTTCTATATGGCTGCAAAAACATATTGATGGGGTTTTTTGCTAATTAACTTGAATAGATGCTTCCTAGGGGTTAAAGATAAAAATCTGTTTTTATGTAACAAATACTTGCCTCTGACTGAAGTCATAGACAAGTTCCTAGAAGTGTAAGATGTGAATTTTGCTTTCCTGTTTTTGGGGTTGTTTTTGTTTGGTTGGTTGGTTGTTTTTTTTTAAATCCTGAGGGTCATGTTCCTAACTTCTTAAGGAGAAATTCCCTATACAGTTTTAGGTCACATACCAATCTGCTTGATGCTCTTTGAGTGACTGTTGCTATGACTTCTGGTCAAAGAGAGGCAATATAATTGCTGGTGATGTAGATGCCAGTTATAGCCCTCCTGCAGGGAGGTCTGAGGAGGGGCACTACTGCAATGCCTAGCTGAAGCAGAAATAGCTAAATCAAAGAATGCCACAATTGCCTAAGGAAAGTTTGGCAAAGTAGACAACTTTTTCAGAACTAACAGTGGTCTCTGTAATTGTTTTATTGAAGCTGATCAGCCTCACATGTTGGGAAAATATGCATGTAAAATCACATCTGCATAGTCCTTTGTTGTTTGAAGAAATAATAGTGCTACTGCAGTTATCCTTGTCAGAGGTACAATTATCAAAGAGGAAGGGAGATGTGGAAACGTGTGCTAACTGCCTCCTGTGTTAGGGACCAGCTCTAGCATGAGCAAGATCATGTGCTAGGTAAAGAATTGTGCTCGCTTACAGCTGTTCTGTCCTGATTGCAACTGCATCTCAGTCATGGCAAAACCAATACTGAACATACATGACTAATGTCACACTTCTGCAGTTGAGAGTACTCGAGATGGTCCATGTGATACTTCCAGAATTACCTACATAAAATAAACTTGGGTTTTAGCTAGACTTTACTTGGAGGAAAGTTAAGCTAGAAAAGTTTTCATTGTGAGAAAAAAATTCAATAGGAAGTTGAAATTTTCTTAAACTATGTTGAGAGGAACCACAGCTCTTTATGGTAATGTAAAAATATTTTTTTTTGCTTTAGCAAATGCTCTGAGCTGTTTGTTGTACATGTACTCATATGAGCTGATTTTAGAACTCAAAAGTTATTTTATGAAATCAGATCTCATGAGTTTGGAATATTACATACTGTAATTGACTACTCCATTTTCTCCACTACTAAGATTTTAAGCACACCTATGATTTCATTGTCTAAGGTAATAATAGAAACATATTTTTCTTTTCCAGAAATTCTTTGTTTCCTAGAATTTTTGATGACTTAGTTTCAATATCTTGAATATGTTGGGATTCAGAGGTCTCATTTAACTTAATCTGGTAGTGTATGCCTTCATCCTCAAGTAGTGATGTAAGCCAACAAGGGGAAGAGAGATGCTTGGACTTCTTTATTGACAGAAATATAACATGTATGTGTCTGAATACACTGGGCTCAGTTACCTAATACACAGAAATAATCATATACTTCACAATTAAAATTATTTCATTAAATTACCACTGAAATGCACTTGATTATGATTCTCAGAAGTCTTGAAATGGTCGTACGCCTCATTTTGTAAAGCAGCTGGGGGAAGGAAGTTTAGTCACACAAAATGTAATGTTAATATGTTATTAAAAAAATCATATTGGATTTTGTGCTTTTACTGTAATTAATGATCATGTCTCATTCTCAGAGAAGTTTTATTAAAGACATGGAAAACGTAACACCAAAGGTATGTATTTGTCATACATGACAGCTACCAATTTGCAAGCCATTTCAATAAGACATTTTACATACTAAAGATCTATTATGTCATTTCAAGTTACTTTTGCAGCAGGTACTATGACAAAAAAAGCACTGAGCAGCTCAGTTTGAAGTATTTTAGTTGTCTTGTTCTTTTGTACCGTGCATTTAAACATACAACTTTATAAGGAATTTTCTATTTAATTTCATTTATAAGATATGTTGGAGTTGGTTTATTAAAATGGTAGAATGGTTTGGGTTAGTGGGGATCTTTAAAGGTTGTCTAGTCCAATCCCCCTGCAATGAGCAGGGACATCTTCAACTAGTTCAGGTTGCTAAGAGCCCGGTCCAACCCAAGCTTGAATGTTTCCACATATTGGGCATTTACCGCCTCTCTGGGCAACCTGTTCCAGTGTCTCGCCACCCTCACAGTAAAGAATTTCTTCCTTACAATCTGATTCTACGTTCTTTTAGTTTAAAGCCATTACCTCTCGTCCTGTATCAAGAGGCCCTACTAAAAAGTCTGTATCCCATGTTTTGTATAAGCCCTAAGTAAGCCCCAGTAAGGTCTCCCCAGAGCCTTCTCTTCTCCAGGCTGAACAAACCCAAATCAATCAGGCTTTCCTCATTGGAGAGGCGCTCCATCCCTCTGATCGTCTTTGTGACCTTCTCTGGACTTGCTTCAACAGCCTTGGGTTGGGGCCTCAGAGCTGGACGTAGCACTCCAGGTGGCATCTCAGGAGAGCAGAGGGGTGAAATCCCCTCCCCTGCCCTTCTGGACACTTTGCTTTTGTTGCTGCCCAAGGACACATTTGGCTTTCTGGGCTGTGAGTGCACATTGCTGGGTCATGTCCAGCCTCTCACCCACCAGCACCGCCAGGTCCACTCGGCAGGGCTGCTCTCCATCTGTTCATTCCCAGCCAGGGTTTGCCATATACCAGACACAGCACCTTGCTCTTGGGCTTGTTAAACTTCATGAGGTTCCCATGGGCCCATTTCTCGAGCTTGTCCACATCCCTCTGGATGGCATCCCATCTCTCAGGTGTGTCAACCCCACCACTCAGCTCATACAGAGATAAAAACGGAAGTTGATTATTTTATAAATGTCTTAAGGTTCAAATAGCTTCTGTGAAATAGAACAGAAAACATTTCCTGCATCTATTTCTTTGCAATGATTTTCTTCATTGTTCCTTAATTTCACAGAGAAACTTCATATGTAAAATGGTTATTCCACAGCTTCTGTACACCTTATTGAATACTGAAACACCAGCATTAAGAATGCTTTAAAATGATAATTATCTTGCCATGTTAAAGTGCCTGAAATCTATATCCCTTTTGTAAATAGGCTTTTCTGGAGTATTACCAGGATACAGAAAAATAATCCTGTTTAAAATAATGCATGATTTTACATTTCTCCAAGTACGGGCTTATACTGAATTGCATAAGCAATAAGTGCTTATACACTTGGAAACTTAAATGTCATTGTTGCTTGAAGATAGTTGCAAGTTGTTAAATTAGGATACACTAAAGATACTCTACTTCTCCTGACTTTATTTCCTGTCCAGACTTTTTTCAGCTAAGTGCTCTATCCTCTATTGAGGGCAGAAATTCTGTTCTCTCTGATAATGCAGTACATATGCAAAAGGGATTCCAACATTTTTCCGAACTGCTGGGTATTAAGGCCAATACAATTATTAAAAACAAACTTTTGAAAATATTTGCTACTTGATTTTCTCAGAATTACTTTTTCTTATGACGCTGGGAGGTTTTGTTTAAAGCACAGTTTTGAGGTAGGTAAAGGGGACGTTCATTTGGTTTCTCAATATTATCCAAACTGGAATGACATATTTCTACCCTTGTAACATTCTGAACCTATCCTCTGAGATGAAGTTGGTCTAAAAAACCTTTTCCTATAACAAAATATTTTTATTTTAAACTGTGTAGTACATAAAAATCAGGTCATGTAATAAATTAATGGTAACATATATGTCCTACTTGTTATAGCTACTATTTCTGCAACAATGTTTTGTCACTGGTTTAGTCCAACATGTAACTAATAGATGTAAGTGGTGACCAAGAAGAACTTACTAACTTCTTGCATTCATGTTTATGTCCTTTGGAATTTGAAACTCTGAGAAGGAATAAGCATATGCACCCAAGAAAGAATAAAACAAATCTTTAGCAAGCCAGAGATACTCTCTGTCTGCCAGTTATAAACCACAGATTGCCATAAATTACGATTTCAATACTCCTTTCACAAGTGTGGCCACCATAATTGTGCTGCCTGACTGAATTATTTCTAAAGCACATTACTGCTTAAATGGCAGATAGATGCAACTTTTCCGTGTTAAACTAGTGAATTTCAGCAAATCATTTCTTTAAGTATTTTCACTTGAAAAAGCCACAGATTCATTAGGGTAGACTGAGAAAAAATATTGTTCTTTTCTGGGCAGCTCTTTCCCTGTGTGAGATGGTTTTGCTCTCTTGATGAGCCCAAATGATGGCTGAAAAAGGCAAATGAGCAGAGTAACTAAAAATAGTAGGAAGGAGCAGTGCAGCAAGAAACAAGAGAAAATACTGAGGGAAGAAAGAGATAACTGAAGAAAGACAAAAAGATAGGACTATACTGAAAACATAAATGTCAAGAGGAAAACGCAAAACAAAAAACTAATACAGGAAAGAGTAAAATCAAAGCAATACTTTATTAGATTTCTTTAATTGCTGTTCCATTTTGTTTGAAATATTTTCTCATAATATTAATTCTCTTATAGCTCTTAATTTTGTGTAGTGAACAATACAAAGAAATGTAAAACATTAAACAACTAGAAAAATATTATTAAATACTCATTGCGTTTAAGAAAAATATTGCACTTGTCATGTAAAGTAATTTATTGAAACTTGATGTCATTGTATCACTGGGAATGACTTAGATATGTACAATGGTTAGGTACCCATAACAAACCAAAGATTATTTTAATATTGTTTTATCAATTAAATTACATTTCGGGTTAAATGAAGAAAACCCATCTTCTAAAAGCAAGAGGATATGTCTAATCTGGGTACATGTAAGGAGACATATTTGCATTATGCATCAAGTGACTGGGACTGTCTTGTTTCTCACACCCTGATAAATTTATGTCTGCAAAATTATGCTGATAAGCTACTTTTCTTTCTCACAAAATGGTATGGGCTCAGGACCTTCTTGTAGGACTGAAAGTCATTTTCTGATTTCTGTTTCTGCTCTGTCTTGTGTTTGTGCTGTGAAATACTCACTCTGCAAATATTTGCTCTGCATCTATTCCTTCTTTGTGAATTTAGTTATGATGTGGTGGTTTAACCCCAGCCTGCAACTCAGCCCAACAGAGCCACTTGCTCACTCCCCAGGAGGGGCTTGGGGGAAAGTACTAGAAGGGTAAAACTAAGAAAACTCATAGGTTGAGATAAAGACAGTCTAATAGGGAAGGCAAAGGCTGTGTATACAAGCAAAGCAAAACAAGGAATTCAATCACCCCTTCCAGTGGGCAATCAGGTGTTCAGTCATCCTCAGAGGAGCAGGGCTCCATCACACAACGGTGACTTGGGAAGACAATGACATGGCTCCA